>DVQH01002249.1:0-10416 GCA_018231625.1 Papilio phestus | reverse complement strand
AATTATATTATCTATACCAACCTAATATGTTTATATCTTTGACTGCATCACTTTTTTCATTTGGGATTGTGGTCAAGCATTAACAAACATAAAAATTCCTTTACAGTATTTGGTTCTCCTTTTTCTAGAAGTAAAAGATTACCGTCTTTACTTAGTTTGAGCTATGAGTTCCTACATTACTTTATCACTCATAATGGATGTTGTTTTAGAATAATCAGAAATGTATTTAAATTAAAAGTGGCAAAGCAAGCGGCAAACTTAATCTGTTAATATAGCATACAAATCTGCATTAAGTTAAAAAATTGCAAATGCCTACCGTGTATCTAGAATGTGTCTCTGCCAAATTCCCTTGTCACTATTCTATTATAGGATAATGTGGGAAAAGGACTAAAATTTACCCTATGGGCATATTTCAAATTAATATATATATGTTATAATAACACTAGGAGTAGTTTTTGAAAATTAACAGGACCATTAAGTATAGATCAATGTTTGTTTAGTCTTAAATAAAAAAAAACCTCTTTATTACCATCCAAGAATACACACAGAGTTGTACAAAATATAAAACATACATGAAAAATTTTTAAAAGATGGCAAAAGGGGGGAGGTTCAGCTTAACCGATACTGGTTGAGATCCAGTGTCAAGCTGGTTTTCAGCCACCCCCCTTCCCTCTTGATTTATTCATCATGTCCCATACTTTTTATGTCTAGTCCTAAATTAACTTAAAACATAATCTAATTTAAAAAAAATTATTTCATAACAAGAATTGTAAATACATTAATGTCTCAATAAATTTCATATTGAAAATTATATTAATCGCGTAGAGATAACAGCGCATTCTTTATGCATACGTACATAAATATATGCATTTTATAGTATTCTGTCCGTGGTATTGAAAGCGCCGTTGATACTGGTCGTATCTCACCTCGTACGAACGAAAGTGAGCGCGGCCGAGACCGGGTGAACGGCGCTAGTCTAATCGATGTTACCTCATTCCACTGGGCTATTTCACTTTCCTACGCAGAAAGCGTAAATTGTGTCATGTTTATGCATTTCATCTACATTCCTTTGGCATAATTTATACATATAATATTTATAATATAGTTCTACCTGTAAATTCTGGACTGGATAACGTTTAAATAGATAAAAAAAATTGCTGTTTTTAAAAAAAATGAATACATTTTATTCACGTATTTAGCATACATTTTAATAGTCGTCGTATTATAGTTAAAATTGTTAGAAATTCTCGCTTGAGTTTATTAAGATAAATCTATACTAAAGCTATCTCTTATTGACCAATTCGAGTGCGAAATAATTCGATATTAGCTTTCTTTCAGAATCTAATTGAACACACGAGTCTTTTTTACGCCTGTGGTTTACAGATTTAGAGTAACTATACATAACTATGTAAAAGGTATGTTTGTATATCCCGCATTGAATACTGAAACCATCATACAAGCAGGTCAATGTTGCGTGCGTCTGTTTTCATAAAGTTATAAATAAAATATAACGGCCCTACTAAGAAAAAAAAACTTGATATGCTCCTTGTAGATATACCTACTATAATAACTATGAACATTCAAACATTAGGTTTTTTATAATTATTGCAAACTGTAAAATGCGTATGAAAGCAAATGGTAAGCATGACTTCAACTTAACTAAACCTGCAACGTCTGTTGGTAAATGTTACGAAATTATATAAAATTCTTTAGTAGTAACGCGAATAATTAATTTTATAGTGTTACATGTAATTTGTGATTCGTTTAACGTATTAAAGTTTTCTAATATAAAACCGGATCTTCGAATGATTATTAATCAACTAATTTAATTAACTACAAGAATTCCACTCTCAAGTGCTTATTGACTACTTAAAAAAAACTACGTTTAAAGTGATAAACGGTATGACAAATGTACACTAAGGGTGTGCCTCAGTGGTATTTTAACGACGTTTAATTGTGATAGTTTTCATGTAATAATCTACAGTCTTGATAAAATGAATAAATAAATGTATACTTTAGAGTCAAGGAGTACATGGACTCTATTAATAGCTTTCGTAAATATTAGAATGTGGAAGAAACTAGAGAGGCAAGCGAGGACCGCGAAAGAAAGATCTATAATCTACCTATCCTTTTGTTTTATGGACTTGAGTCATTGTTGTTGGTACTAGTGTTTCGAGACACCGCGCCTTGTTAACATCGTTGCCCTCTGTTAAAGAGTAACTGAATAAAAAAAGCTCTCATAGCCAATCAAGACAATCGTCAGCTTTTACCGAAAGGATAGATCGATTCGTCATTTACAATTTGTGTAATGTCAATCTGTTTCAATCAGCCGGCCACGTCCTCTGATATCAGTTTAATAATGACAAATGAATATTTAACAAAAAAAACAAATACACGAGGCAAAATAGTTATGGTGACACACGCTTGTATTCCACTAAATTTTGTGGGATGTCGCGTTTTTTACAATACTTGTAGTTTACTACTCCAAAAGTCTCAAGATGCCTTTTCAAGTGACGTTTTTTAAAAGTATTCGTACACTATTTTCAAGATTAAAATAGGTTGTCAAGCAAAATAACGTTCTTTCCCTTTATTAATGAAATATATCCTTACATTACATTATTTAATAAATGGTTATGTACAAAATAATGTACTAGAATCATTTGTTATGCGTGTAACTTGTGCGGGCCACTTTATATTGGGCGATCGATTGAGGCGCTATATAATTGAGACAATTTAAATTATGAAACAGTCAAATTCATTGATTGTGTTTGATATAGGAGTGCACTTATGTGTCACGAGTACGAAAGAAGGACTTATTCATCATACGCAGTTCTTGTATTTTTTTTCATTAATATACCTATTGATTTGTCTTTTAATATTGTCGCTAAGTAAGGATAAGATATCTCGAATGATTTCTTTATAAGCAATGAGTTCTGTTCCGTTAAATCCCTGTTAAAATAATCAAAACAAAAGCATTCGATTCTGTCCGCAAAGGAAATCATATACAAAATGTATATATGGAATAATTATGAGCCTGCGATAAATCGACTGCGTATCGGCGTATTGAATTATATATTGTGTTGGGGTAGTATTGAATATCATCTGTATCCTTTCCGCCGTTGCCCTATCACGTACGCGGTAAAAACGCAACGCCGACCGCGGACCGTGGAGTGGGGAGATCGGGGGACGGGGCCGAGACATCGTAAATCGTCTTTAACTATAGATGAACGGACTAGGCAAAGATGCAATTTTACCTTTTTAATTCTGCATCTTTTCGCAGATAGGAAAGCAATCACGCATCAACATTTTGCAGACAATACTTTATTAGTACTTATCGTATCGTTTTCTTTATACAGAGAATGTGAAGGATACGAGATAGGTAATGCGCGAACTTGACAGGTCCTGTTTTTTTTTAATTCAAAGTAAATCGTCCGGCCTGCATCTTCTCGAATGCGCTCTGAACTTTGTTATTTTTAATCTCTTCCTATCAATAAACCAAGTGACGGACAAATGGCTTTTCGTCGCGATACTACTAATCTGGATGTGATTTTTATTTTTATTGTTTAATTTCCAAGTTAGCTATTCTTTGTTATATGTAGACAAAAATATATTCCTTTCACTGTATTGCTTTCTTTTACATAGTAGTCGTATTCTTTGAAATCACTAAATAAGAAACGATATAGTATGTGATTATTACTACCATTTTTTCTAACCTCTGATAGAAATGTACACACATTTATCCGTAATTGCATTAAAAAGTGGGTTTTATTAAACCAGTGTGTGCTAATAAATCATTTGATGCAATTAATGAGTCTTCTAGCTTGTTGCTAGCGTCGCGTCTAGGGCATTAAATGCGGCTTAGACGATAACATCGTTACAGTCCAGGGATTTCCAAACTATAGGTCGCGTGATAATATTCAGTGGACCTTAAAATATAGAACTAGCTTTCGTCCGCGACACTGTCCGCGTGGAATTTAAAAAAAACGAAAGTGAGTAGTAGCCTATGTATTTTTCCAGACTAACCTCTGTGT
The DNA here is from genome assembly GCA_018231625.1 of Papilio phestus. Classification (NCBI taxonomy): domain Eukaryota; kingdom Metazoa; phylum Arthropoda; class Insecta; order Lepidoptera; family Papilionidae; genus Papilio; species Papilio phestus. Next base: position 6,385 of record DVQH01002249.1, on the reverse strand, counting down.
TTATGACAAATTTCATCGAGATACGTTCGACCGTTTAGGCTACAAAGTCTAACAAACATCTATCCATCTAAATCCATTCGCATTTTTTTTATATTAGTAAGATTAGATGTGCTGTACAATTGATATTCAAGTAACAACAAAATCTATTTGATTTTTTAAATGGTGCACACGTCGATTTATATTGGTATCTTCATTTTCATTGCTATAACACAAAATAATTACTAAAATTACAGTTTATTTTAGCATTACCAAACTCTCAAGTGCTTCATTTGTCTAAGACTAACAATATTTCTTCAGGTTGAATTTTTTTCGTTGTCAAGTATGGGCTTTGAGAACCACTGCATTTAGGTGGTCTGTGCTTTTATGGCGTGTTTCGACCGGACTCCGCTTCTAACAAGGACAGTTACCTTGCTATCGTTTCTTGTATCATATTTCGTTATTGTTACTAAGTGAATGCTTAAGATCACCGATAACATGCTTAGTTCCAGATTTACCTAATAATAAGATATCACCGTATAATTTTAATAATACGGAAGTAAACTGTCCAAATTAGATAGAAATGTATGCACAGATGGAGACAGATGGAGAGCAAAATGTACAAGAAAATATTAAAATTGGATATGGAGGACATGCTTAAGAAGGAAGCGAATTCAGATGTGACGGTTGATGGAGTTGTATAAAGAAAACAAAACCGACTTCCAAATATAATACACTAAAAAGTACTTTAACTTCCCTTATCATAGCTGTTATGTCTATATTGTACATAACACACATAAAAAAAAAAAACATAAGGACGAATTGAGTACCTCCTTCTTTTGGGAAGTCGGTCAAAAATGAAACAAAAGTAGTGATTGCAGGTGGGTCCCCTTGCCTGCAATCCTGCAATCACTACTTTTCGGATAAAATGAGAATTTTCAAAATCGGTCCACCAGAGCCGGAGATATCGCGTAACACATATTAAAAAAAAAACAGTCGACTTGAGTACCTTCTTCTCTTGGGAAGTTGGACAAAAAGAGCAGTGTATACTGTGCCGACCCTGCGCATGTATGTATGTATAAAGGTCAGTTGATGATGAAGATGATTAGATAGGAATATATGCTATTCCAATTATTATTAGGTTGAAACGCGTATGTAATTATTACAATTCTACAGCATATACATACACTATCGTATTTCAAGTTTTATCTATAAAAGTATAATGTAGTGTGTAAATTAGAATAGGATGACGTAACAATTTAACTGCCTAATGTTTTAGATAAATATTGTTTATTTAAAATAAAGATGCGGGGAGGGCAATGGGGTGAGGTGAGGGGGGAGGGTTTGATAAGTGTTTAGTGACAACACAAACTGCTTTATATTCCCCATTAATATTAACCGAGGTGGCTTGCGTCAGTGCGATATTTGACTCGCTGAATCGTCTACACGACCACCGATTGACTTTCATTGGGCTGTTTTAAAATTCATTGTATACTAACAAAAACTTGCTTTGTTTACCCGAGATGTATGTACTTAAGAGAAAAAAAGATAACTAAATGCGATGGGAATAATGCACGTTGACGTCAGCGGTTAAAAGGTTGAATGTTTTAGAATAATCTGCTATTCGTTTTGTAGGATAATTTTCAAATCGATTGTTTTTGAACACCGTACCATAACCTTCATATTAATTAAATCTTTTATAAATTATACTTCTAAGATGACTTTAATAACTATTTTATACAATCGGGGAATCTGGCAGTGTTCCACCTCAATAACTAAGATGGTTTGAAAGTTTTCATTAAGACGAAGATCCGGAACTATAACTAATAGGACGTAACCTTTGAATATGTCTGTACCTAAAAACGTCGGTCAGTGCTTCGCGGCTAATTGCTTTTTATTATTGAACTATCGTAAGCGCCACTTACTACCTTTGTCATGATGCACGAAACAGTGCACTTTTACAGTAAGTGGAACACCGCGAAATTTCGCGACTGTACTTATAAATGTATTCCTTACATGGTCGTACATGCTCTGGTTCTCGTTCATGTATGTATTTGTTACTTGAAGTCTTTGACCATCATCGTATACATTCAAAGGTGCAAAAAGTGGTCCAGTGCACTCGCCAGATAACCCGTCTAATGCGCTGGTCCCCACCATAACTCCACAAACCGACAACATACAAGCATTGCTATTTAGAACTAGTTATTGTGTACAGTAAAAGGAACATTAAATCGCGGCATTGCCTGTCAGGACGGCATTAATTGCCTTTTTTACGCCTTCGTGGATTCCATAAAAGACCAAGGAGTTTTCTGATCATTAAATTTTAATTGGTTTTCTTATAGATCGACCTTTAAATGCGCATAATCTGTCTATTTAATTTTATATTATAGATAGAAAGTTATTTCAGTATGGCGGAGATAAAACGTTGATAATGTTATCGGCTGTTGAAATTTTGTGACCGTTATCTAGAAACGTGGTTCAATACACTGCTCTCCGATGATTCCCAATATTACTCAATACTTCATACACTAGAAACTTTAATCTTAAATAAGTGATATTCTGGATGTGATGTTTAAGTACATATTGGAAATAACTTACCCCTCAATTATTATTAATTTAGAGTGAAAATATTGAGCACAGATAAAGATCAAAGTCTTATCTACGTGCAAATAGAGGTCAGAAGATAAGTTTGCGATGATGTGAGTTTTTCTCTCTTTTTTTTTTACATATGTCAGAGTGATTGATAGCTGGATATTATACACAGTCGTAAATGATGAATCGAATTAATCATAAAAATAATTTATATTTTGTACTAAGTATACACTAGGTTTAATACAGTTTGGTTCTTCTTGGGGAATTTATTTTTATTTTCCTAGGTATCCGGTGTTTGTTTCCAAATAACAAATTAATCGGTTATGTCAATTAAAGTGTAATAAAGTCTCGGTATAATTACACTAAGCGTTAGTAACCACTGACAAAAGGCCACTGAAACATTTCGTTTCCTCTCGTTTTCGTTGCAAAAAGTAAGGTAACGATATCTTTTTGGACATGTGTTTAATTTTAAAATCCTCGTGTAGTCGTAGTTTGTATTCCAAAATATATGAAATAATATATTTGACTGGACATAAATTTGTATATCAACACTGAATTATTACGTGTTAAAAAAAAAACTGGCATCTTTGCGTTAAACATTCTTCAATATTTAAATATGTAATTGTTGACATGGTGTATTACTTTGTTGAATAAAGGTTTAATTATAATTCTGATATAAGACCTCTTTGTTCCATTTTGTAATATCAATTGTAATTATATTATCGTGATGATAAACTTTAGATAACACACAACGGTGCATTCGATATGGAAAAAATCGACTCATTCATAAAAAATCTCATTTCAAAAAAAACGATATGAAGATGAGAGTTAATAGCTCTTTGAAGACATTTTAGATTTGTAGTATGAATATGTCTGTATTCGTTCGTATGTGGGCTTCCACTACCAAGAGGCCTGTATAAAATACATCAGCCTTTTCAGACAATATGAGATTCAATATATTTAGGGTAGTTAAAACCAATAGGAAATTGTGCAATCTTTGGTGTGCGATACAGCCGTATGACACTGAAGAATATCTTTTTGATATTTATCCTTTGCTTGACTATAATTTGAGATAATAATAAAAGAAGTATAGCAACTACGGGCGTCGATAGTCGATGGTCTAGGCTGGTGATGTAGTTATTATGGTCCTTGTAATTTTCATTTGTATTTTACATTTTTGGAGTTTCTAGGAGAGAGAGGAGTGGTAGTTCTCCTTTAATAAGATAAATTTCAGTTCTTGTGCCATCTCTTTGTTTAAAGTACTAAGTACTATAGTTGAATTATCATATCCTTTGTGTATAAGACATCGATTTATTTAACCAAACATGTTCTGTATGCTTTACCAGAAGTTCCTAAATACTACTGATTTGCGGGTCGCATAAAAATTGATGTTGCCATATTCCGACTAAATCCAAATAATAATTCTAATCGACTGTTAGTTAATTATCGAAGTAGGAAAAACATATTTAATTACTTACACTAACATGTAACGTTGCTGTTTATTATTCTTTTTGATTGGAATTCCCTGTGTTTAATAGAATATTTAAAAGTTGTTGGTTTAAAATAGTTAGGTACATGCGAATTAAAATCGTCTAGAATTGCAATTAGATATCTTTGTCACTTTAATGTTTAACTGACTTCTCAAACACAGTACAGCAATTATTATTACAAAATGATAACCATTTCATACAAGTTTGTTGTACAAAGATATAAAATAGTATTATTTCATGTGATTCTGCGAAGGAACGCCTTTTAGAATATTTCATTTTTAATTGATTTTTTTTTAATTTAACTGTGACCTTTGGCGAGAGCTTTGTCGTCGTGTTAAAAATATTTTTAAGAGTATAAATGATAATGAGTATTAAGATTTTCTTTATTACTGAGAAGGTAGAGAGAAGAGGAGAAAGTTATGAGTAATATGTTCTCATCGCTTCTTAAGTGTGCTAATTTTTAAATTGATTGTCGATCTTTGCATCGGTAAAAATTACGTCAAAATATTCCGTTATATTGGCAGTAGGTCAAGTTAAAGATGTGTTAAATGTAACACGTTTTTGTATCCTAATCAGGATAGCGACAACCACCGCAGAGAATGGAGACCATACGACTAACTAGGACCGGTTTTAGCGCTACTACCGCCCTGGGCTTGATTTTAGTGCCCCCTTTTTTTACCAGTTTTAGAGATCAGTAATTTCGCAGATTTATACCTTTTAGTCTAGCGCCCTGGACGGTCACCCTATCCTAAAACCGACACTGCAACTGTCGCTTGTATCCTTATACTTATCAGAGACAGAATTCAAGACTAATACATAATGGTTTTAACATTTTTTAATATTCCAACTAAGCTCTATGCTTGTGCTAGGATATGGTTTACGACAATAGTTGAATCGCGGGGTTCAAACCCTCGAGTCCATGATCGGAAAGAAAAGGCTATTGGAGTTTACAAATGGTTTTCCCAGACTAGGAGAGCTACTAGTATGTATACTATTTTATGTTAGGTTTTATTAGTCATATTATTTATTGCCAAAAAGACCTTCGAAGTTTTATAAAATGCAAATTGCGTGTTCCAATTCTAATGCGCTAAAATTATGATTTTACGTTTCTGCAGATTGGTATCTACGGTAATAATTTTGCTATATTAAGATGTCATTATTGTTTGTAATAAAATAACGATTTATCAGATAGTTGTATTAGGAAAGGAAGTGCAAGTGGTCAGTATGTAGAGCGCAAAGCGTTGATGTTGTAGAGTTCGGCGGGCGGCGTGGCGGTGTGACGTAAGTGAGCGGCCCATTCGGCCAGGCTTTTCGGCGGGGCCCCCACCAGCGCGGTTTGTTTACAAGAGCTCACGCGGCCGCCGGCACTCGTCACCGACCTGCACGAGAGACGTGACGCCCCGCGGTAAACACAATCACCATCAAACGATCAGTGAACAAGTGATCAAACATAACATTTTCATACAAAGTTAAACACACAAATTGCCCGCGAAAATCGTGTCGCACCCACCAACATACGTGCGTGTGTGTTCAGGATCCTCATCGCATCGAGGAACGAGCGTAAGTTTTTTACTTTTAATACGCCAATAAACTAGTTTTCGTGTCTAAAATCTATTACGCATACGGAACTATTACAAATGTCCATTTTTTTAAATATTTGTCCGCCTATCCAAAATCTTTCATGTTCGTTGGAAAATGCTGTCCATAATGCGTCGTTAATCTGCCTCGATAGCTATTTTTGTTTAATGTCTGTAGTCCGTTCAGTTTTTGTAACGATTTTTGACAATCATCTTACCATTTAACATGAGACCTAGTCATCGTGCTTTTACTGCTCCGTAATATATGAACAATCTATTAGTGTCATGTTTTCATAAACTGGTATCAATTGTTAGTTTTCTTTTGAATCTATCTGAACCGACATTAAGCGTGACATCCACTCCCTTGGGTTGATAGTAGCATTAACTACGAAAGTTATACATTCAGCGAAATAAGAAGAAAATCCTTAATGCGTAGAACATCAAAAGAGAATAATATTTGATGGCATTCCACTTAATTAACATCAGCAGTATATTTGTGAAGGTCATAATTTTTATGTCACTTGCGTTCCATTTCGAAACTAAAACCGGTTGGGATCTTTTTAAGTTGGTGTAATAAAATCGAGATATCATTGCCTGAGATCAGTGCACGCGTTTGCTGCACGGACACGCTGCTTAGAAAATTTTGGGAATTTAAGGTCGTTGGAAGCGTAAAACGCACCAGGTTGTCTATATTTAGTTTTACGTTATACAGTTTTTATGTCAGTACGTAGAGCAATACACTCTAGTAAT
>DVQH01002248.1:0-10418 GCA_018231625.1 Papilio phestus | reverse complement strand
GCTTTTGACTGTAGTTAATTTTACGTGACCAAATGAGCGTAAAATGAGAGGCCACACAAGGCCAGTGAATCGATTGCTGCATGTTTTTGTGCAGAGATCGCAGCGTGAGATACGACGGGGTGGTCCGGGGTTGTAACTTGTAAAAACTTGTGGGTGCGTTTGTCACACAAAATTATATTTAAAAAAACTTTTATTTTATTTATCTTAAAGATAAAATAGACGTCTTTCATTACGCTAATGTAAAAATGTAAACTATACAAACATTTCATAACTTGCAAAAAACAAAAAACATGAAGTAAGATTAAGGATATCTGAATAGAAAACGAACGGGGAGACTTTCTCAGTCGGCAAAAGCAGGCTGATAAGGTAATGATTTTTTTTCGTAATGAGGATTATGTTCAATATCTTATGCAGTACAATCATATAGAGAGATCAAACGCCTCGTGAGCATAGCTAGGTGGCTGTCAAACGTGTGACAAGAATAGAGTTAGTGTACGCGCGATAGTCTGCGTCACGCGCGGCGGCGGCGATGCTATCCCTGACGCGACGCATTCTGTACACCGAGCACCGAGCGACATCTCACACGAAATAGGTCAATTAAGACGTGGGAGTGCGACGCGACGTGACCGTGACGCCCGATGCTACCCGCGATAGCGCGCGGTGTCGCGTTTGACGCCTTTATTTATCTAAAACTACTGCCAGTGCTTTTCCTACGTGATAACAATGCCTACGGTGTTAAGTACACCATTTGTGAATATAAAAAACATACCCGTGGCTACGCTAGACGATACACGCGCGGTCTCCTTTTATGTCTCGCTCTCTAAAGATGTATCTATTTAGGTAATGGCCAATGTGTTTTACGTAACACTTTACTGTTTTGGCCGGCAACCTGTCTTTAGCTATTCTAAATTCTAAGATAGAATAAAGCAGCGTAAACCTGTTAAAAAAGCTTTTCAGAAGTTAAGACTTCTAAATAAATAAAAAGCATAAAGCCTATGTGAAAAAAGTAACTAAGCTTTATGTTTGTTTATTATTCTCACGCCTAGAACCGGGATAGTGCAAAGCGTCCCATAAGGACTGCCATTTAACCATAATTAGGGTAGTTACGTTTTACTACCATTTCAATGAGTGAGCATTTTCTCATGGAGAAAGGAAGTAAATAAAAAAGATTGTCTTTGCATGATTAAGGGAGCCCTTTTCCTGTAAACAAACTTGACAGTTGAAATTTAATCATTTTTCAGTGTGCTTACTTCTTAAATGAAAGAGAGTTTCTTTAACTCCAATGAGAAAATGAGCATATAGTAGTTTAGTTCTATGGCATAGAATAGTAAACTTTTGATGAAGGGTGTTTAACGTGCGAGCAATACTTGGGCGTGAGCACTATAACCTCACCCTCCGGAAATCACGGAAATGGGGTTGAGAGAGTAAAGAGCACCTCCCGTCGCGTCAGAACAATTTATTTCAAAACAAGTGTGCTGTTTTATAAAATGTTCAGATTTCAATTCGAATAAGTGAATTGACATGCGATTGTCATTTCACTTATTCAAATAATACAGTACCAAGCAGTACATAATTGTTTATGTTCTAATACAAGAATAAAAAAATGCTAAAACGACTTACAAATTTGTCGTAGAGTAGGTTTGGAGTCTAACTTAAATAAAGTCTTTTTGATAGAAACCAATAGCGCACAGTTTCGTGGGAAACCATGAAATGGTGACAATAAAGAACAGTCATGATTGTAGCGAGGTGAAGGCGTGTTGGTGTGACGAAGCGGGAGGCATGCGCGGCCGCGGTGCCGGCCTCTGCGCCTTGTAGACGAGGTCGCAGCACTCGTAGTTACGGTGACCAAGCATACATCAGTCCTGTATATTCATTTAAAAAAAAGTCAAACTACTTCTACAATACCGGCAGAGTTAGTTTACACGAGTTAGTGAATATTTCGATTGATGGTATTCCATTTTTCCTTCTTTTTATCAATTAAATTCTATCCTTTGGCTTGTAAATCTGAGCTCCTTGTCTATGAGCCTTAGGTCCTTACTTTTAGTTCCTTCTTAATTTTTAAAACTAGCATTAATTATTATTTAGTATTGGCAATTAATTCATATAAAATATTTTTTGTAGAATGTGATTCGAAAAAATGTTTGTTTACTCCTAAGGTAACGTGTTTAAGTAATAACAAAATATGGTTACAATGGTACAATATCGAATCCGCGAACAGTTGCGCGACATCCGCGGTGCTTGTCGTGACCAAGAATTGCCACGGCACCGGCGTCACGCGGCTTTTTACCACCTCTTGGTGAGTTATGCTGCGTTAACCCACACAGCCCTCGATACACCACGCTTTGTGAATTTCGTGCCAATGTACTTGCGTACACCATTTAGTAAAAAACGAAAGAACAACCGACCATTGACAGGATTCAATAGCATGTAAGCGAGTAAGGTTCTACCGAGGTATTCGGTAGTTATGTATTTAAATGGATTGTTTTTCACTTATGACATATGCTTGGTAACTATATTTTTTACCTGTGTTAAGATTTACGCAGTAGTTAGAGTGAGCAGCGGCGCGTGTGCTGGAGAACTAAGCACGTAGATCCGGTACAGGTGAGGTACTGACTGCGGTCGCTGCACCTGCTGCACGCTCCACCACCGCCGTCGCAGTCGCTTCACAACACTAGCCCCCCAACCACAAGCCCCCCAACAATTCGCCCCCAATCACAAGCCCCTCAACCAATCTTTGAGCTGTCGTTCACTTCACTAAATTGGTTGCGGTTTACCGGTAATGGTTAGTGTGAAATTGTTTCTGTCGCTGCAGACTCAAGACTTAATTTCCTGAATTGCTTGATTTTTTTGTAAAATGTAACTCCTCCGCAATTTTCTTTAGAACTTTTAAGAATATCATCATGAATTACACAAGTAACAGTATCATATGTATCTTGAAAACAATAAGTAAAATTAATGTTGTTTCTTAAGCATCCTAATAATAATGTAAGACAGAGCGCTACCGGAATTTTCGGCCGCCGACCGGTAGTGGCTCTCACTTCCGGTATCCCAGCGCCACTGCCCGCCTCCTCAATGACTTCCGTATTTTAACTGCCGCTCTAAGATAGGTCCGTTCTAATATATTCTGTAGTGTTTACACATTATATTATTAGTTAAAAATAAATTTTAGATAAAAGACAGTTGATCGTATCGATATTTCGAATCCAAGTACATTAATTTATTGACAACATTAAAAAAAAGTGATGTTACTAAAACATACTTATTATTGAATAAACAGAATATAACAAGGGGTTTATGGTATAGTCTTGAGTAATTTTAAATCATAAGTTATAGTTAAGTACAGTGGGATTATTATCAAACACAATCGGAACACAACTTGCGTCAGAATAGCAGAATAGCGGTGTCTTAGAATGTAAACTAAACCGAAGACGACGTCTAAATTCATAGTCGTACAATAACAATAGAGTCGGATGGCGGCAGGAAATGCCGAGGAAGCCGGGCCGCGCAAACACGCACAATGACAGCAAGAAACAAAGGCCTAGTGTACACCACAGATGTGTTCTCCGAGCACAAATCTAAACATAACATTATTATAATCAGTTTGCTGTTTCGAGTTACGTAATACAACGCGTAATTGTCTACAAGAAAATCCAACAATATACTAATGTATCAAAACTACATCAAAATAAGCATGCCTATTACCATAACCGAAAAACAAACAAATTTAAAAAGATAAGAAACCCTTAAAAGTAATTGACAGTTCACCAATTCTTATAGGCAAATGTTACATTTTAAGTAAGACAAAACCTAACAATTAACCAGAGCGCTTTACGTACCAAAAGAATTTTTGAATTATAAATCAGTACTTGAGTATCTCGTAAGTAAAATCATTTTGATTTCTGTCGTATCTAATAGGCATAGTAAAATCACGATAGATTGGGTTTAAATTGTTCTAAAGAAGCATTAAAATGCAAAAGGAAAGGACATTGGCTGCGCACGCGCAGTGAATAAAGTCATCACGGAATTTGGCACCTGCTTGGCTCTCAGACATCACCTGCCTCCGTTTGCGGTCACTGACTAACCACAGTGATTGGTAAGACGTTGACTAGATGTTGTTATAATCTAACATTTTGACGATATCATTAGTTTATTGAGATCAATTTTACTGTCGGTAGATATGCTATCAATATATTTTTTTGTTATAAGTTGTTTCAAAGAAAATTGAAATTTAAAACGAATGATGAAATACGAATGGAAAATCGTGGTTCTTTAAGCAATAGGTCTTGTGTCCAATGATTAAGGTGACGAGTGACGAATGTTATTCGGAGCCGCGAGTCGTGACCAGAGCGTTAGGAGCTCGCCGCAAATTGCATTACATTATTACGTTTTAATATTAGTTCCCATAGCATCACAGAAACTAGTGACATACTTAGGGACTATAGTTTCAAATATTTTGTACTTAATAATTCAACTAGCTTTTGACAGCGACCCCGTCCGCGCATAAATTAAAGGAAAATATTAAATAGCCTGTCTATTCTCAGAGTCTATGCTCTACCTCACGCCATTTGTAGATACGTAGTAACAAACATTTATCTATGCAAACTTTTATATTAGTTTGATAGTATAGTTTTACCACTTTAGGTAGATCGTAACGGCTATAATAAGATTAATTTACTACTTAAATAATTGCTAAGTATAGATTTTATTTTAAGTTTTACGTTTCTGTCAAAGGCTTTTACAGTAGCCAAATAGAGTAGAGAGCAGTCATCGATTAACGGATGTCCATCCTATTTTTGGGTGGTCGCGACGCCGGCGTTAATTTCACGGATTTTAAAAGCCATTATACTGTCCACTATCTCTTTCTATCTCTCTCCATCTCACTCTGTAAGTGCTGCAAACTCAATGACCACGTTAAATTCATCTATTCACCGTGTTTTTGCTGTCATTGATAATTGACCAACTTGATTACTTAACTGTGTTTTTTATTTTGTTTTTTTCGGCGTTAACAATTCAGTATTTAATTATAGATGTAATTACTTATACCTAAGTACTTTGATAATTTTTTCGTATTTATCGATGTTAATGATGTTATATTCTAAAAGTTTTATATTTCAATACCCGTAGCTGTAGTTTAATAGGCAGTAATGACATTTAGAAACCTTGGCCCATAGTAAAAATGGTCACAATTAAGACACTTTAAAAACAAATGGGCGTGTCGGTATGGGTGCACACGTGGGTGCGATGGGTGGCGCTGGCCCCGCCCCTTGAAGCTCTTGCCCCGCCCAGCGCGACACGCCCTATTTTTTTTATTTGTCGTGTAGATGTATTTTTGCAAACTAAAATAGCAACTATAAATAAATGCAACAGAAATGCTAAAGTCACCATTGCGAAGCAAAGGAGGATATTTAAAGGTTTCCTCGGGTTACGTATTATTGTGGTATTTTTAAATAATTTAAAGTCTTGTTTTACAAAATTTTAGAAGTTGCATTATAATAAACAATTATTAACTCCTACGATATTAAACCTTAACTAAATAAATCATGGTCTATTATTAATTTGATATTTTTTTATCGTAAACCTTTAATTTCGTATCTATTTTCTTGTATTGTCATGTTTAATTTAGGATGCAAAATATTTAATTGATTTTGCTGTAAACTTACATTATAAATCGGGAAATAGTTACCAAAACAACTAATGTTTTACTTTGTCTCTATGATTACATTAAACAAATAAAGTTATTAGTTATGCTTTACCCATTTGAAAAATAAACTTTAGTCATTCGGTAATATAGACTAATTAAATCATTAATTACGAACATGGAAAGCTACACAGCTTTTGGTAAACGTAATGATTCCAAAGTTTGCCGTTAGATGTCAGTGTTATGGGTGACGAGTCAGTAAAACAACCCTTACACACCCTCGCTGAACACAACTTTCTCTCTTTGCCGCTAGAGTACGCTACTTATATTTAAGAATTTTGTAATTTTAAGCAAAGATTCTATTATGAATATTTGCGGTGCACTTGCAAGTACGTATTCGTAACTTTTATGAGATTTGGTGTACTTTACGTTCGGTAGGGCGCTGAACAAATCTAATACAAATTTCGTCGACGACGTTACGAAGTCGTTCGTACTATTTGTGGTAAGACCCCATGATAGGATTATTTCTACATTAATGTGTAAGACAATTAAGTACAAGACTCCGAATGAAATCGTACGTTCTTTCTTTTAATACTTTAAAATGTTTCGCGTGTGAATAACGGGTTTGGTAAACATGTTAATTTTACAAACCTTACTAAGTGATTATGTTTGTAATCTCATTTATATTATATATCGTTAGTAGATGTTGGGGAGTAATGTGATATAATTACGGAACGTAACAGACGATTAGGATGTCGGTGTGTCAACAAACGGTGGCTTGAGTTTGTGGCGGCGAGATGAAAGGCGTGCGATACGATCTCCGCGCTTTGCCGCGCTCGCCGCCGCGGCCGCGCGCCTTACATCTCAACGCTGATAGCCGATAGCACAGAACTCATCTCTCATTTCATCGGTGTCTGTGCGCGCGAATCTATTACCAATTTTACAACTGTTGCCAACTTTATAACTATTTGATATCCTATCCTAAAGTTACATTGTGACTTGTCACTGTTTTCTTCACCTGTATCACTACAATACTGCGTAATATTTTCTAATCCTTAGATGTTTGACAACGGAAATAATCATGGATATCATGATATGTAAAGTAATGCAAAGTTTCTAAACAATTTTGTACAGTCATTTTTTTATTTCTACTAGCTTTCGCCCACGACTCCGTCCGCGTGGAGTAAAAAACAATAGTAGTCTAATGTATTCTTCCAGACTATGCACTACATCTATATAAATTTTCATCGAGATCCGCATAACGGTTTAGGCGGCAAACTGTAAAAAATATCCTTCCATCTAAGCTTTCGCATTTTTAATATAAATAAGATAAGTTTCTAGATAGCAGTAATATTTATACCTAATATTGCATCTTATCTAAATACGAATTTAATGCATCCAGGCCACTGAGGAACTTGCTGTGGTGAATGGTGAGGGAAGTTAAATCGAGGATGCGCGGCCCCGGGGAGGTTCAGATATTGCGTCGCTTGCTGGCTCAGATGCACTCAGTTATGCATGGCCAGAGATGCCGCACTCCCCGACACCCAAAACTTAAACATATTTAACATTGACTTAAAGTTAACATGAGAGATTTTATAACATACTAACTCACTTTATAACTATACTTATCTTATTACCAGACACCTTTCAATTTTATGTTAACCTTCTTGATCTTCAGGGACCAAAGCTTAATCTTAAAGTAAATATGACAATGTAAAATCTTACTAATAATATAAATGCGATGGATGGACGTTTGTTAGAGTTTGTAGCCTAAACGGCTGAATAGATTATTTAACACATAGGCTACTCAATTTTGTTTTTTTTTTAATTCCACGCTGACTGATTCGCTGGCGAAAGCTAGTAGTTTATAATTATTTACTACAAGTTTTCCCATTGGCATTGATAGCGTGAAGTTACGATACTCATTGATTATCAAATTGTACGGTCTCCGGCGGCGTACTCTATTGTTTGAGGCGCGGAACATTTGCGGAGCATTTGGTCCCGCTAACGCCAAACCGCGTGGTACCAACTGTGAAAAACGCCAAGTGACCACAGCGCCGTGGGAACCAGTCTAATGTCCCACTAACTGTTTTCTTAGTCATACACTTTTTTCTGTGCTTAGTCAAAATAAATGTGCCTATAGAATATCCACGCAAACATAAAAATCCGCTTAATTCGAAGCGATCTTTCTAATACTGGTTATCAACGTTGTAAATGATTGGTTATTATGACTTTCCCACGAGATATACAAAAATCTAAGTTTAATTGAATTCCCAGGCGTTAGGAATGCGCACAACATTTTTGAGTTTTAGTTGTGTTGAGGTTTAATAGAGCGCCGTGCCGCCGGCAACGTAAGTGAAAGGCGTAAAATGCATTTTATTGTTGTCATAACGATTCACGACGCGTCGTGCTAGGTAGGTGGTTTGTTGTCGACACCTCGGCTGACCACGACACCCGCCCCGCCGCCGCGCCCGTTCATTATAATCATCTTGCGATCGGGAGCGGGTTTAGTGAATGCCGGGGACCCATTCAGTCGTTGCGATTCACTACAGAAACAATGAACGAACCCTACAGCTTGACTGAAAGACAAAACAAGAAAAAAACTTCATAATATACGTGCTTCTTGGGAACCCTTTAATAGCAGCAAGGGCAATCGAATGCTTAAAACATTGCAAAGGAATAGGCGGCGGATGAATAAGTAAGCAGGGAGCACAATGGCAGCGGGCGCGGGCGCGTACAAGGGCGCGCGAGCGGGCGCGGGTGTCGTGTGTCGCCCACGCCGCGCCGCGCCTCGCCCGCCCTCCGCTCGCACCGACATTCGATATCACCTTTTTTCTTTCATAATTTCTACACAATGGAAATCCAGCAAAGGCGTAGGGCGAAGACAATGCGCCCGGAGGCAAAAACAGCTCGGAAACCCTTTATATCCAATTCATTGTCTCAAAATAAAATCGGGTGCAAATTAAAATCAGTTCTAAAGTGTACAACCGGTACCGCCGCCCTTATAACTCGTTCACATTCAAACTTCATATAATAGACACCTATTGGAACCTTTTATTTGTTTCGTAAAGAGAAATATGAAGCCTTTCTATACATTTTCACAAAACAAATAATGATCTAGATTACACAGAGGCGTATTCTACATCGGTATTGCAAATAAATAAGCTTTCAAGTTACGTTCAAAAGGGACACAGATATAACGATCATTTTTCGTTTATTGCTAAACTACCTTTGAGACTTATAAAATAGTATATAAGATATACTACTAGTAAAATAATGTGATTACAAATAAAAAAAACAAGAGAATTAAAGCGATACATGAGAGCAATAAATTAGTTGTGGCTTATCGAGATTGGCGATCGGTAGTAATGTATGTTTGGGGTAATCAGATGTGCGGTTTGCAACTTTTAATTCACCACCAAGCGTGTGGCGCGGGGTGGAGCGGGCAGTGCGGGGGGCTCGGGTCCGGCGCCGACGCCGATATCGCGTATAAAAAGGTTGCGGATCGGCCGTTCCTCCATCCAGCGATTGGCTAGGCGGCGCCCGACGCTCCCCAGGGCGCTATACGAGAAGCGAAATGGGCCCCAGAACACCCATAAGAGAGCGACCCCGCCCGCCACGGCCGAATAATTAGGGCTCTTTGTTTAGATAGCGGCAATTTTATTTGGGAGAGAACGAGCGCTGGGGACGTCTTCGGCAATTTCGGCCGCCCGATATTAATAAGAAACGTGTGTGTCGAATAAAAGTCTCTTTTGGAACAAAACACTATTCCGATTTAATTCCACCGCAACAATACAATGTACAAAGCCTTTTGAACTTCTAAATGACCTTCGCAAGATTAAATCTAACGAAAAGGTGAATCGAAAATACAAAGTTAAGTATAATCACGGCGGTCTATCATTTTTAAGTGCCGCTCGGGAAAGTTGTGAAAGTGGGAATAATATAGACCGCAACTTTATAGAAAAGAAAAAGGGGGACGTCGACAGTTGCCAAGCAATATCACATAAATAATGCAGCCACCAGAATTGAGATTTTGATTTGTTTTCTCTGAAACTTTTATTTGTCTTCGCTGCGAATGGTACAGCCGAACATAATGCTTTGCCTCCTTTGTCTAGTTTACGGCATTCTTGTAGCTCTAACTCATTGTCGAAGCGATTCTAAAATCATCGAGGTGGAAATATTTATGAACGTAAAACCACCTTTTCAAGATGAAGCGAACATCGTTTAGCTGAACAAAAGTTCTTCAAGTAAACAAAAGCTATACAACCACAATTGGTAATTTCTATAATTTTTGCAAGTGCATACTAAATTCTCTGGTAGCTTAAGATCTATATCTTATTAGAGTCGTAACAACTAGATAACAACAAAATTCGTAACAAAGACATTAATTAGGAAATTAAAATGGCATAGGTTATCGAATTCCTGAAGTAAGCTGCGATCATAGATACCTCGCGGTTAAATTGAAGGCGTAACCATAATTACATTTTGCCAAAGATGATTGATGAGAATAATAGAAAAGTAAACGATAGAGTAAACAATGCAGTGGTGTAAATAAACAGATATACGTAGATAGTAAAAGCGCGAGTTGCCTTGTAGTCGGTCGACCTCGGCCCGCGGGGGCCCGCCTTTGTCTCGCGCCCGCAAACTTGCCATAAATGTTAATATGGGACCTCGCATTTGAATATCTATTTCTTCGCGGGGCCGGTTCGTTAACGCGGCCTTGAATTTTAAATTTTATCTGCGCACAGGGAGCGCCGCAGATGAGGTGCGCGCCTACGTG
>DVQH01002247.1:0-10419 GCA_018231625.1 Papilio phestus | reverse complement strand
ATGCTTTTATCTATGTTAATTCAATTGGTATTTTAATTATAAATATTGATAACAGTCATCATCTCCAGTTTTACGTCCCCACTGACGAGCTCAGAGCTTACCGTAAGTTTAGGGTGAATAGGCCATAATCCACTTGTTGGTTGACTTCAAACATTATTGTATTTCTTTACGGATATGTGCAGGTTGCATCACGATGTTTTACTTCACCGTAAAAATGTCGGGTAAATTATGTACATATGAAATTCGAATTATACAAGAACGTAGGAATCTACCTGAGTATAATTGTTAGGCTTTATGGAGGTAAAAGTACAAGGACAGGAATACAAAAAACATATCGTTACGGTTGGGAAAAATACGTAACCAATAAAATAATTTAATTCAGTGAAACGATCAAACATAAAAACTTATTATTTTGTATACCTATCGATAACATTTCTTAATTATAATTTATTTATTTTAGAGGAAGCTGCTACGTCTCCCTTTGGACAGTTTGGGGTTGCGCAACCAGTTGCCTCGAAGACTAGTGGATTTTCGGGTACTTTCTCGAAGGCATCTTCTTCAAGTTACGCATCAAGCAGTGCTAGCTCAAGCTCGAGTGCGTTTAATTATAATGCCGGGCAAATAGGCACCGCATCACTAGGGTATGGTTCTCAGGGTTTGTTCGTACCAAATAAAAATGTAGGGCCTCAGGTAGTCACGGTCCCACAAGCCACTGCGTTTGCTACGGCTGGATCTAATAGCCAAATTGGAGCTTCAGTAAATGCCCAAGCCACAGGGTCTTATTCTTCTGAGAAAGGGAGCGTTTTTCCAGGAAACGCAAATATCCCTGCAAATGTGCAATATCAATCTACGGTGCCTGAAAGCAAACCAAACGAATACGTCGGCTTAAGCTCAGAAGTACCCAGTCATTGGCATGAACAATCAAAGCCGAACAGTTTTAACACAAACGTACCTGAGCATTCTGAAAAAGATAAAGAAACCTTCGGTGTGCAAAGCTTTTCTGGTAGTGTACAAAGTAGCCCAGCGTTTGTTTCAACGCCCGCTGCACCAACACAAGGGTCCGTTTCACTCGAAAATGCGCCGTCTTACTCTGGTGGCTTTGGAGGACCCCCAGGAATATTAAATCCTCAGATTTCTTCCATCGGTAGCACCCCGAGTTATAATGGTTTCGTGGCTTATCCATCTGGACAGCAGTTAAATGTTCCCAACAATCAACAAATTTTAATTAACACTCCAGTTAGCACAGTAAACCCAACCTACGCCCAACAAGATTACCCAGCGGGAAACGAAAACCCAACTATCCAGTCAATAAACAATGAATATGTTTCTCATACCGAAAATTCCAAACCATCGTATAAACCTGACACAAAACCATCTTATTTAGAGCAAAATAAACCTTCTGCGTCGAGCAGTTACAACGCTGCATCAAGCGAATGGCAGCAGAATAATGGACAACATGGTACCGTGCAGCCGCATGCTGAAATCTCTCATACTCACAAGGAATTGGAGCAAACTCCCCATTCTGTCGGTCACTTCTCACACACCGACAAACCTTTTGCTAACAACCAAGATTCGAAACCAATTAAGAACGTTCAAATATTTATTCAGGCTGTACCTAGTAAAGGTTCATCTCCTAGCTCGGTCCAATTTACTAATACTCAAATAAGTTCTGAAAATAAAAAAGAAGTAAAACCAACTAATCAGTTAGCATACACTGGTGGATTTGGCGCACCTGCTGGAATTTTAAAACCTTCAGGCCAATATGTGTCAAGCGGCCAAACGTTTTCTTCGCCCCCTGTTAAGATTGAACAGTACGACAGTTCACTTGTAGCATTAACTACAACAGGAGTAAAGGAAACTTCATATAATACAGGTTTTGGAGGGTTGTTAAACGAAGTAAAAGAAACTGCTCAGCCTTCCTTGCAAAGTTCAAGTGATTACTCATTTGAAAGTGGGTCGACTTCAGGTACTTATGTAACCCCCAAACCTTCTAGTGCTAGTCTTTTTACTTCTTCTCCTTCTGAACAAGTTAGTAATGACTACATTTCTACGGACCAAAAAGGAACAGAACAATTCTCAGACAAGCCATCTGAAAGCAGTTTCCAAAATCCTACAGCGTCATCTTGGACACAGAATCCGACGGTCAATACTTTACCGAATAGACCAAAATTTGAAGTACAGAAGAAACCAACCGGCCAAAACTTTAATACGCCATCACCTTCGCTTCATTCCCCCGAACAAGATATTGGTGGAGTTTCCGTTTCCGTAGATAAAACGAAGCCAACGACTGTGTCTGAAAGCTTTGGACAAGTTTCTGAAGAAGTGAATCCCACCGTACTAACAACCATCACTAACAATGGTTTTGCTTACTCTAATAGTCCCTATAAACCAGTTGTTACACCCACTGCACCGCAGTTTGAAGCTACAAAACGGAAGGAATCTGCTGTATCTTTCTCGGCAACGCAACCAACGCCTGTAAGTTTTTGGCAGCAATCAACAACATATAAACCATCATTCGAAGGGTCTACACCTGGATATTTATATAGTTCCGAAACATCCCCTACTAAGTTTCCTTCAGTAACAGGAGAATACACTGTATCCAAACAAACAGAACAATATCCTAGCAAGGTAGATTCCAAACCTGTTGATTTCCAGGTTACTTCAACTTTAAATCAGCAGTCCTCTTATGGTAGCACAGCTTCGTCATTTGTTACACAAGAACCAGCAGCTCAAGTTGATATTGCAAACCCTACATTAACAAGTTTTTCGCAAGAATCGTCATACAAACCGTCAATTGAAAATTCTTTACCATCAAATTCCGCTTCGAAATTCTCTGAAAGTCCCAAGACTTCTCCAACACAAGGTCCATCAACAGGCACATTCACTGTTTCAAAGGAAGTATACGTGGTTCCAAGCCAAATTGTAAGCAATAACGTATATCCACCCAGTAGTGTAGCATCAGGTTTTCACCTTGGTTCAAATTCTGAGACATCTCAATCCCAGTCAGCTTCATACCAACATCAACAATCAACTAACTATGGAAGTACAACATCTTTTGTGACACAAAAACCAACAACTGTTAACTTTGTTGGCCAAACTCCCGATGCAACTTCTGGGCTAATACCAACAGGTATTATGCAACAGTTCAACAAACCAACAGTCGCAACTGCCTTAACAACTAGTTCTGTATCTGGATCGTATGTCAGTTCCAACGTATCCCCGACTCAGATACCAGTTTATACAGAATCCTTCAGCGTGCCAAAAGAAACCAAGGTAATTCCGTCTGATACTTCTAGCAATGTAGATTCGACTGTAGGAACTGCACCCGCATTTAACACTAATGCATCTTCTGGAAAACCCCAAACCCAATTTGGTGTATCTCAAGAATCCGTAGAATACAAACCCTCCTCACTTCTTATTACAAAAGAACCAACAATTTCCGGTAATATTGCTAGTCAGACCGTTGGAAGTACATCTGCTGTATCTCAATCCACACCTTTTTCGCTTCAATCACAAAACAAGCCAATAGTTCAAAATTCTGAAGAAAGTAGTCCCGGGTCTGGACTATTGGAAGTACCGAAAACAACTACTTCAACGAGTACTCCATATCAATATCCCACGAAGCCTACGGTGATAACTGGGCCTCAAAAGCAACCAGGATACTTAAATGTTTTTGGAACTGGAGTAGCTAAACCATCAAGATATTCTTCGTCCGGCTCAACTGGTTACCCGTGGTCGTCATCTAATACCTGGTCTGGCCCAAGTTATTTAACAGGAGCTTATGACAAACCTAAACAAACCATTTATTTTAATCAGAACAAGCCTGTAACTAGCGTTCCAGAAAAAAAAGAGACAATAATTCCCAATAACCAACCCTATTTTACTGGTAGTACCAACTTTGCTTCAAATACTCCTAATACCCCAAAACCCTCTGTACCACTTGCATCATTGAATGTACAACAGCAAAGTTCTTCAAGCTTCGTTAACCAGAAAGAAAAAGAATCGACGGCTACTGCTACATCAGGATCAAGCACCACTTATTCTAAGCCAACTACTCAACCAATTTTAAGCAATAGTGGATCCTATACTCCCTTTGCTTCTCCCAAACCTACGAAGCCAACAAATCAACCTTTGACGGTCACTTCCGCATTTCCCACCTTTGGGTCCAGTTTTTCTCAAGTGAAACCTCAATATCAGTTTTCAACGGTTCAACCAGCAACCCAGAAAAAACAATGGTACATAAGTAATTATGGAACATTTGGAGCAGTAAAACCAAATACTTATACATATCCAGGTTTTACTTCTTCATTTACTACTTTTGGACAGGGGTCAGTTGGAGGATTATATGACAAAACGAAACAGACTACTCAGTATACTTCTACAGGTCAGTACAAACCTACTTCAACGGGTCAATACAATCCATCTCTGACTGGTCAGTACAAGCCTATTACAACAGGTCAGTATAAACCTACATATAATTGGGAAATTACGAGTCAATCACAATTCCAAAAGCCTTCCAATCAACCTACTCAAATCGGAGGTTCTTATGTTTCTACCTACACACAAACTACTAGTAAACCATTTGTAACTCTGTCATCGTTCGAAAAGCAGAAGCCAACTGTCGGAGCCTCTGTTGTAAATCAAAAAGAATCTAGTATTCCAAGTAGCTTCTCGTCAACTTCTAGTGTTGTAAAGCCCACAAACCAACCTTCTACATCCTACGGTGCTCTTAAACCGACTGCTAGTGGAACATCATTTGAATCAGGAAGCCCTTCATTAACAAATGTTTCAGATAAAGGTAAAGTTACCTCTTCCATTGTTTCTACGACTTCAAATTACGAGTTACAAAAACCTGTTAATCCTACAGTTCAAACTGTCTCCAATACGTACACAACATCTTTCATATCAGCAAAACCCACAGTCGGCTTCCAAACTACAGGAACTCCTTTATTAGAAAACAAACCTACAAATAGTTACAATGTACAGCAACAAGTGTTTCCTTCTGTCCAAACTATTACGCCTACAAAGAATGTTATAAATTCTGAACTCGGTCAGTCAATTAAACCCACTTGGTCTTCTACTACTACTGGAGTAGCAACAAGTAATTTCTATCCTACTACCCCATCAGTCGAAGGTCAAATAAGCCCGGTAAAACCGACAAGCACTGTACATTTTGTTGGGGAAACGACTTCTAGTGTCTCTACCGTTGGACAAAAGGAAAATACTTTGGACCAAGTTAATGGACAAATAGTTTCAACAAATCAAGCATCTGTTCCTGTTGGCCAAAAAATTCCGCAACAACAATCAAGTGAACCGTTTTTAACTAGTGTTCAAGCTAACACAGAATTTCATCCACATTCTCAAACACAATCTGCACCTACAAAACCTGAATATCTTAACACATTTGGAGGATCATGGGTTCAATCGTCGCCACCAAAGCAGATATCCGGCAGTTTAGAATCTGTTCAGAAGGAATCTGTACAACATGTCCAAAATGAACACGTCCATTCGAAACCTACTAATACTGCTTTTCTTTCTACTTCGCAACCTCAAACGGTTGTCGGTGTGAATTCTGTTAATACACAAGTCCCGAAAACTAGCAACATTACCACCATATATCTAAATTCTAAACCTGACAAAGTACAATATACCACTCAAACTTTTTATAAACCGACTTCGATAGTTGGATCACTTTCTAGCAATGCTAATCAGCAAAATGCTAAGCCAACAATTATTCCAACATCACAACAAACCTATTCAAATATCGCAGAAGCTGGTCCAACTAATCCTTCGGGTCAATATTGGATTCAATCGTCACCACCAAAGCAGATATCTGGCAGTTCAGAATCTGTTCAGAAGGAATCTGTACAACTCATCCAAAATGAACATGTCCATTCAAAACCTACTAATACTGCTTTCCTTTCTACTTCGCATCCCCAAACGGTTGTCAGCGTGAGTTCTGCTAATACACAATTCCAGAAACCTAGCAACATTACCACCCTATATTTTGATTCTAAACCTGACAAAGTACAATATACCACCCAAACTTTTTATAAACCAACTTCAGTAGTTGGATCACTTCCTAGCTATGCTAATCAGCAAAATGCTAAGCAAACATTTATTCCAACATCACAAGAAGCCCATTCAAATATCGCGGTAGCTAGCGGTAGCGGTCCAACTAATCCAACGGGTCAATATTGGGCTCTTAATACACAATCAGCTGCACAGCAAACTGCTTTTCAGGCCACTAAACCGAACATACAAATCACTGTAGTAGATAAACCTAGTAGCACCATTGTTAGCCCTCCATACTCTGGTGGTTTTGGAGGACCTTCTGGTATTTTGAAACCAAATGAATTTGGTATATCTCCTAATCAAGAGAATGTTCAGTCGCAATTCCAAGTGAATTCGGGTGCATACAACGGTGCAAAAGTCGAAACTAATTCCAATACAGCCTCGTATTTCGGGGGATTCGGAGGACCATCGGGTATACTTAAACCAGATGAAAAATATAACATTAACCACGCCGGACATAATAAGCCTGGAGTTCACGCTGGCACAAGTCAAGTCGGTGCTCAAGCAAGTTATAATGTAGTACCTGCATTCCCCACTCCTGCAGATCAAGGATACGTCAAAGAACAAGTCAGCTATGGTGTTCAAGTACCCTCGGAAGTCCAAGGAAGTTCTGTAGCAAATGTTGCACCAAATGCTGGAATCAATTTTGAGACAAGTGCTGGAAGTAATGCTGCAGCAAATGCAAGTGGATTTGCTAATAGCAATGCATATGCAAGCAATGCTGGAGTAGATAAAACTGGCCCTAGCTTTGGCGGACAAATTGGTGCAATAAATGGATTCAGTTCAAATTCCAAAGGATCTGCCACTGCCAGTGCAACGTCTTCAAGCTTCGGTGGAAGCTTTTCTACATTTGAACCTGCGAGACGCCTTGTTGGATCCCCTGGAGAAATCGCTCGTCGTAAGTTTTTGTTACTGAACTATTATTCTTATTTATTAAAAATTTAATACTATATTGGAACTTCATCATATGGGTATACATTTATAGCGTGTGCCATGAGTGTACGCGTGTGTGTGTAGCGTGTGGACTTATGTGGCACGTGTAACATAAAGTCGAAACTGTCTAATCGTTTCCGTCTTCATGTTTTAAATAAATATTTCATGATTTTCTCTATTTTAATTTTATTATAAAAATTATTAACAACAGTTCATAACTCTAGAGTTAATTATACTGATGTCACGGTCGTTGTAAATTAAAACTAAAGTAGGTTTTCTTTTGTTTCAGTTTTGGGCAGACGATAATTTTAGAAGATAAAATGTATGCGCCTGCGATACCTGCCATCGACGTATTTCTTGCTAAGCATTTAATGTCCAGATTGATGTTGACGAAAACCTTTGTATTATTATTTCATTGTGCCATAGTCTTATTTTGTTAATCTCTATTGTACACGACTTACGAAACCGTATGTATTAACTGTTATAATTTTTTACAAATTAATACATGAATGCTTTATTTTAAATGCTGTTTTTTTTTCTATTATAGTTGTTACGTTTTTGTGCGCTATAAATAGCATCCACAACTCTTAATTTGATTTTGAGTTTGGACGGGAAGTGAGATGATGTAACTATGAAATGTTACAAAATCATTTTCAGCGACTAATTCAAAGTTTCAAACAAGTTTTTTAATGAAAAAATGAATAATTTTGAAATCGGAATTTTTAAGTTCAAATAACTTTAAGAAAATCTGGTCATCCCTTTACTTCTTTATTTTAGTTGATGTGTCATGTTGAATATTATTATCAAAGGTTAAACGAAACAATAAATAATCTTAATGTTCATTTTACATTTGTTTTTATTTGATGGAAACTTTTAAAGCGACATTATTCAAGATGTATAAAGATGACTTCACACAATTCATTTTTTCACAAATTCCAACATGAATTCACGCTAAAGGTCACTCTCCCATGATCAATAAATGTTAATAAAAAAACGTTCGTTTAAGAGGAAATTTTTTATTTAAGGAAATTTAAATTACATGACACGGAAAATTTAACTCCATGTGCGTTCGGTTTTAACTTATTTTTTATCGAATCGAATATTAATTTGACATAGACTCAAGAACTAACTACTGGATACAGGTTGTTATTACCAAAAATATCTTACTAATATCATAAATGCTAAAGTTAAGATAGATGGATGGATGTTTGTTAGTGTGTAGCCTAAACGGTTTAACGGATCTCTATGAAATTTGGCATCGTTGTAGAGCATAGTCTGGAAGAATACATAGGCTACTTGCTTTTGTTTTTTTTTAATTCCACGCGGACAAAGTCGCGGCCAAAGTTTGTTATTTGCCCCCATACCAACCTCAAGGATCGAATTTATTGGATACTTAACACATAATAATAGGTATTATATTCCTTGTGTCATTGTCTCTGTTTGGTTGACACGAGGGGAATACCAGCCGGATCTTTTTTATAATAAAGTAATAGCAACTGTACGACATAATAGACATGTAAACAATTAAAATGTGACTGTAGTAATAAACAGTCGTTGTACGTATAGAACTTAAATGTCTAATGTAAAATTAATTTTTGTGGGGCTGCTATAGCGCACTTCGTTTTGTCCCGAGTTAAAAAGAGGAAGATCAGGTTGGGCTGTAGTAACCCTATAATTGCGGTTTCTTGTAGTTTGAAGTAACTTAAGTATATGTGAAGTGATTGTTTTTGTTTTGTAACATTCCAACATTAATTTAATTTGTTTAGAAACTAAACCTTTATGATAGAGTATTATAAATTGCTATAAATTTTTGTCAATTCAGAACACGTTATCACACGACACAATAGATATCTATGTGTTAGTTATGTCTCACGCCCATTCACAATGTCTACAAAGGCTGGTCAGGGTTATTTTTTGTACTTCTATGCATGTTATGATATATTTGAAATATTTGCATACATACTTAACTTACTATTATAGAATAAACCGGTTTTAATGTTGACGTAGACGAGGAGAATTTAAATTGGATATTGTCTTAAATAAAGGAGCATTATACACTTTTAAATGTTTGATGTCACGGGTAAACAACCAAGAATAAGACGCAACAAAACAACGAGGAACAAAGAACCAAAAGACAGGGAACAGCTTCGATGCCAGCTCTTCTGTAGAAAGTGAGCAACAGCCTATAGATAAAATATGAAAATATACTACTAAACTATTATAATGAAGAGTAAACACACACTACTACGTGGCGTAGGATGATAGCAAATTTTTGAAAAATTATTTCTGTGATAAAAAAAACCCTACACTTAGGACATATATTTTCTCGCTATTAAACTTAGGGGTAAATAAATTGGAAAAACCCTACATGTAGGAAAGGGATCATAAACTACAAACTGCAAACATCAAGGAAGCAAGATTGCCATGGTACGGTAATTAGTATCTAATGTGAAAGAGAGGCCTTCGTTGTCATTTGTGCATTTGAATTTTGCGATTGAGGGTTTGACAATAGTTAAAATAAAGTTTTTATAATTTCAAGCGGATTAATCCGCATGGGAACAGCTAGTTAATTAATAAAGATAGTTGACTTTTGTTTTCCATGGCCATGAATATTTCAAGAAAACGTAAATGTTGCTGATGTTTACGTCTTCTTGTAATGTTATTCCTCTTGTAAATTCAACGTAGCGTTTGATAAACAACGTCAATATCAATATTGCTTATTTAAAAAATTGTTAAGCAAAGCATTGAGTAGAGCCTGAACTAAGTGTGACGAAAACTTTATTTATGTTATATGTATAAAAGAAAAGCAAGCTAACACAGAATACATAATTCTGTAAAATGATAGAACGTGAACGCGACCCCGGATTTTATAAACATATATCCAGACATGTTTATTAATATTGAAAAATCATGATACCTACATCATCATATAAAATTTTATTAAGTAAATTTAAAAAAATATGCCAATCCACGTTTACAAATAAATCGATTTGAATTCGGAAACATGTTTTACTAACAATTCAGAATGTATGTTCTATTTTTTGTTATCTATATAAAAAGTCACAATTAGTTTTATTGTTTAGGGGAATTGCTATATTAACAAACTTTATTTTGACCTTGAACTTAAACTTTTCGCGAACTTTTGTCCGAAGTCATTATTATAAAATTTATAGTGGCAATATAATATAAAAAGGTATATTTTAATCTATTTTCATTCCATCAGCAATTGAGAGTTAATTGAATCTCACAATACCTATCAGTTGTGTAACCAGTTTTTTTTTGTTTAAAAAATTAACAAATAACTGTTATAATTCACGAGAACATGTAATTAAAAAATGTTATTAATTATCTTTTGATTTCTATTATTGTTAATAGATACTGGCAGTTTAACAGTTATTTGTTAATTTTTTA
>DVQH01002246.1:0-10420 GCA_018231625.1 Papilio phestus | reverse complement strand
TCTGAGTGTAGTCAAGACTGATTTTGAGCTAAAATCTCAAGGTTACACCTATTGTTAACTTTGCTTCACCCTCGAATTATCCGTTACCAGCCAGTTCATCCTCCTTCATGCGTTAACCAGAGACAGATTTCTTTTTTTTAATCTATAGACGTAATAAAATTTGTTTGATTCAATCCATGGAACATTGTAATTTATTTTGGTGCAATAAAAAAAATATATCCTTAGGTTATGTATAAGTCTTTGAATAAGTCTTTTAAATATTGTACTTTGGATGTGTTTTGTCTAAAACAACAAAACAAAGTAGTGTTTTCTCTATCACTCCACATGAAATACACTGTGATAATTTGTATAAATGTTCCAGGAGTTAATTAAATATTAACTACATTAGCTCACAAGTAATTTAATACTTTATGAATTTATCTCTACAATTAGATGTATAAAACGGTAGACTAGATTCCTTTAGCACGGTAAGATAACTAATATTCAGTAATGTTAGATATTTCCACAAATGACTTCCTTTAATATAGACGGACAGCCATATTAACATTACTTGTAAATTTAAAACACAGTCTGAACTCCAATGCGACAACGCAAATATAATATGTCGAGTCTCTGCGCTCAGTCGCCAACAGAGCTTGTTGGCGACTGAGCGCAGAGACTGCAACTGAGCGCCCAAGCTACTTTGCCATATATTTTTTAAAACTACCCCCCACTATTCCTTCCGCTTCCTAATATTTTCCTAACAATATTGTTGTTTTAAATAAAGATAAATGAATTGATAAATAACACAGATTAACAAATAACTTTTAAGAATACAGAATACATCAAAAATATTTAAAAAGCTATATTATGCATTGAACTTTAACTGCCGAATTAAAAAATAACAGTTTTAAATTAAACCGAAAAAGTACAAAAATATCCAAATTCTCTATTGGGTCGTAATTAAAACATCCAAACATTTTGATATTAGTAAAAGCAAAACACTTCAGAAGAGCAAATCAACTAACATATGACTTATTCAAGCATAAAGCGAGCTTGCAACTTTAATAGTTAACCACAATAGCTATCGTGAATGTAAATGCACACTTTGTATAACAAATACAACGTGCAACTGTTCTATATAACGGTCATGCGCTATTAAAACCCGTTTTTGCTTCTCCCAGCTACGGAAATGGGACTCATTTCCTCTTTTATATTATTTGTTGGAACATTATTCGCATTAAAATATAACTTTTACGTTTATACCTGCTTATCTCTTGCTCGTAATACGTTAGCTTTTATTTTCATTTTAATAGGTAGTTATTTAAAAAAACTGTTTATATTTTTATTAAAAGTGTTTTATAGAATTGTAAAATGATCTAAACTTGAGTTTCTTCATACATCGTATCTAAAAAACGTACGACAAGTGGAATAGGTAAATTTAATTTATTTTCTACAAGCAATCTGCATTTAATAAATAGTATTAATATCCGGTTTAAATCTGAAATGGGATCTATTCTTTCCAGCAGTATTATCAGTACATAACAAATTTATTTAAAATTCGCAAAACGACAAAAATCAAGGTGCAATCGTGCATACAACTTTATAAATCAGAACCGAATAAAACGAGGCTAATAAGAGCCTGAAGTCGGGCGAAGCGACAATAGCGCAACTAGGCGAGCGCCAGCACATCCGGGAACGCGGCCGGGTCAAGGTCACGGCCCGTGGATCGATGCAGCTACGCCGGTGCTACGGCGGTGCTACGCCGCCCCGCCCGCACACTGCTACGCTACAGCTCAAACGTTACGCCCGATATATTTAGCTTCTCGTTATATTTCTTTTACGAAACTCGGAATAAATTGGTCTTTCTTCTTTTATATTGTTAAAACCTTCTTTAGCACCGATTTCAAATGTTAGCGATTTATATTTTTTACTTTGGTACTTTGTCGTATTTTTTTTAATTTCAAAGTTGAAAGTAAAAATACGTTCATGCGACCATTATCTTTATTGGGTAGGCAGTATTGTTAACAGTTTGAGCATTCATGTAGTTGACAGTTACTATTTAGTTATTAAATTGTTCGGCCAGTATGTCCTAACATCGATGAATAAAAGTACGTTAAAAGAGCGTTATATTCATTATTTTAAGCTTTTACATTTTAGAAAACAGTAGTTGAAGCCGTAACTTTCGTCGACATTGACATGACATTTTGATATGTAGTACAACAAAGATAAACCACCAAACAAAAAGCAAAATCCTATTGCAAAAACGGATTTTTATTCCCAGAATTAATCAGCTACTCCCAAAAGCCTCAAAACTTTCCCACTTCAGATTTCGCTGGTTTTATTTTAATGTTAAGAATAAGTGAGATGAATCCTCTCAGAAATTCTTAAATGTGTCTTCGTCAGTCGAAATTGAAAGTTATGGAGCAGTTATACAGAATGTTTTATTTTAGAGCCAAGTCAAATAAAACTCGTAAATTTAACAGATTACTCGACGCTAAGTAAAGCTGAAGCGTTTTGTGAATCTTTTCAGTAAAATGTAAATTTTCGTGCGTTTTTAGATTATAGGAATAAAGTTAACAGTGTCTGTATGTGATGCTCAAGGATGGGCTTTAAATTCATGTTTTGTTTTAAATCTATGGACTTTAATAAGTTATAATTGAAATGTTAAAATGTGTTTAATACGTAGATTCCTATTTTCTCTGTTTTTGACAATATGCTTTAGGTGCTACTCATTTTTCGTGACAATTCCGGGTAAAAATTATTACCAGGTTTTTATTTTATAAAGTAAGCCGCTTATTACAATTCATTTCGGTGAAAAAGTAAGCTTCGCATGTCTAACCCTTATTTTGATTACAAAACCTGTAATAAACATGTATCGCATGTCTGAAGTAACGTCGTAACCTTGAAAGTCTTTATTGCCGCCGCGAACGTCCACCCCTGAGCTTGGTACGGTCATGGTCGCCGTACGACCTCGCAGCGCATCAAACGGTAGCAACGTCTACCCACCTTCGCGGCCTGTGCCGGAATGGCCTTCTGTCTCTCGAGGCAGTAGCGGTAAGAAGTGGGGAGGGAGATGTGTTTACCCACCAATCCCCCTCCCTACTGTGCCAGCTGAGCGGAGGAACGCTATATTTAGGTTGCGCTGTAAATACTCGCTCCAAGTACGGAACACGACTGCCTCCCCTGCTTAGGGTGGGGACTGGGGGAAGGTAGCTACAGAAGCGGGGAAAAGTTGAAAGTTCACCAACGCCCCGCACACGAGTTCGCGCTGTTAGGAAACGCTTTCTTTATTTAAATTCTATTGCAACTTGTTCGCCATTGTAGTCGCTGTTGAATACGTAATGCAGAGTCCAATTTTTCAATGTAACAAGCAAGGTAGTGTCTGCGCTTCTTCGTATTTGCAAATACTGTGGACTGTTACTCGATTTTAATTCAACGGCGGATTATTTATTAAACTCTCGCGTTTTATATGCGCATTTGAGAAATTCTTTTTAATAACCTATAGTTTCTGTTTTATTTTTTCCGTTGACTCAAACACTACCTAGATTTTAGAAGAAAAATAGTTATGTGCCATGAGATGATAGCGATAAGAACACAACTAATGTGCGTAAAAACGAAGTTATAAATGCTCATTATACTCGTAAGTCAAAGTTTCATTCAATTAAATGGATTGCAAATCTTTGATAGTTTGCTTGCGTGTCGACATATATTTTCATACCTTATGTTAAAACTTCACGAACTTTTTATACGATAAACTTTGATTGGCTTAGTACGATTCCGACTGTCATTTCCTATTTCTTTCTCGGTTCAACTTAACGATTGTATGTTATGTGAATGTCCTGATCATAATTCGTAAAACAAACTTTTATGACTGTTGTTTAATTACATTATGTTACAAAGTTTTGTATAAAGTAATCATCATCTTTAATTAGATTAGTAAAAAAGAGCTTTATCTCAACCAGAGCTTTATACTTCAGAATATAAAACTAGAGTTCAAGAGTCGTGTACTGCCTAAGCTTTTGAAACTTCATTTTCTCTCGTTTTAGAAAAGCTTGGTGGTTACGTTTGCTAAGTAAACCACAAAACGTACCTATTCACTTAACAGAGTAGTTGAAATTAAACAAAAACAACTTTGAAAGCTTAGAAGGTAGTTCAGAACAACTGAGCGGTAGGAACTCTCGAATAACATTACCGTTTATTTTGTGTAATTGTATTTTCAAAGCAAACATAAAACGTAACAATACAGAAATATTATTTTAGGATTTACAATACCACCATATACTTACAAAAACAAAAAAGACACAGGTCTTATCTATGTTTTACAAATATAAGAGTAATTTCTTCGATTGGAATTAATTATTCTACTTTGTATTGAAAACATTGAAAAAAGATTACCAAGTTACTTAACATGATCATGTAAATATGACAAAAAACAATGAATTAAAGCCGGTGTCACTTTATGTAAGAAAATTCTTTTAGAATTTGCATTTATATAAATGTGGTGAGTATAGTCGTTACAAAAGGTATTCCATAAAATTCCGAGCACAAAGAATGGGTACTTCCACTTCATAACAATGCTCAAAAGGAACGCTTAATAAATTATTTGAGCATTTAACCGTCAAGTTAAATATTTTAATCTCGACAATCTCTTTGAGTTGCCGTTTTGTTCTCTTACATCTTTTATTCAGTTTGTTTTATAAATTTTTGGGTAGCATTTTTGACTTGTACAACAGTACAACGAAAATGTCGGATGCTAAAGTATTTACGTTTATTAAATTTATTCGTGAAACTCCTTTTTTACTGTTATTATCTTAAGACAATCCGATAACTTAGCAAACTGATGCAATACATTGACAAAATAGGGTTCTAATATAACAAATCTAAACAATCAAAAATAATTACTATTCACAACGAAAGTATACCTTCAGTTCTTTTATTCAGGAGATTAATTAATTAAAAGCTCATTTTCATTACAGCGTTAAGCCGTGTTCCATTAGGCATGGCCGCTATTAATAATAATAGAATAAGACCTCGGGACAAGCCGCGAGACCCGACCGCAGACTTGGAATTAACATCAAAGCCGAATACAAAAAGATGTGTCAAAAAAGATAACTACGTAGCATATAATATAAAGACAAATTCGGCATAAACTAACATACAATATTTTTATGTGTACCTCCCTCCTGGTAGACCGATCTCGGCGTTTTTTTTTTATCGAAATTTATTTTGATCGAAACCTAATCAAAACACATTTACAATTGACATATCGCAATACACCAAGCATATTTTAATAACACTACAATTTGCTGGCTTGTCTGCCGTTAGTATTAATGAAGCCAACATTGATGAGAAAATAATTCTAAGTAACAATACTTTCAAAACTTGATCCATTCTTACATCTTTCTTCCGAAGTGTTTGTGACGTCAGTGAGCGTTTTAGCAAAACTTAACAACTAAATTAACTAGAAAATTGAAGCGGCAATGTTTTAATAAATGTATAGAGTCGCACATCGTTCGTCGTCTGTTTAATAAAATGTTTTATTCAGAGCGATTTTGTTATAGTAAAAACTTTATTATATTTTACGAAACAGAAGTTGACAAAAAATACAATCATTCCTTTTATAAAAGTGTGAACACGATCTACAGAAATAGCTAGTACAAAAATAACTCAGTGTTATAAGAAATCAGTAAAGTTTTGTCGGCGGATAGCGTACGCGATACCACTGCGGATGAAGACTTGATAAAGTTCAGATATATCTCAACTTTTTTAATTAAGAACATCTATAGTAGTTGTTGACTGAATTAAAAGTACTGCAAATTTAATTAAAAACTTTATAAACATAAAGTAACAAATAAAATACGATGACATCATTAGAACTTTACACATTTTATTACTATAACAAAATAAATTAAAACTACTCATTGGACAAGGCTTGATTTTTACAATTGAAAGAATTCATTGGTGCTCGGTCTCCTGAACTAATTATAACAACTTTGTTTCAAGAGGCAGGACTTTCTTTTATCTAATATCGTATGTAATTAAGATTAAATTGCTAAATTATAATGAAATATTAAAATTTACTAAGCGTGCTTTAGTGTGTTGTTATGTATACATAATTTGTTTGTGATTACTACATTTACTGTAGTGCGACATTATTTTGTAAATATGTACAAATATCAAGTCTCACCCTGCTGTTCAACCGTCGACGAGTAATCCAGTACGCTCTTCCGCGGTGTCCAGGTGGAGGAGTCAACTTCGGTATTATCTTTGTACTTCTCGTGCTTGGGGTCGTGGAAGCTGACGATGTAGAGCACGGGCGCGGTGCCGGCGAAGGCGATGCGCTGCTGGTGGCTGGCGGCGGCCAGCACGCTGCCCGCGGCGGGGTACGAGCAGCTGATGTATCGGTTGTGCAAATTGATCACTTCCAAACAGCTTGTCCCGCTACCGCCTATTAGAGCGTATTTGCCTTTGCGGTTATACTGTAAAAAGAAAAGAGTTTTAGTTGTACTAATTTACTTCTTAAGAGTGGGCGCACACCTTTGATTAAACTCTTGCACAACCGTTGTGCGATTGTTAATTGTTTCGCAGCAAAATCAACTGTTTAGTTGCACAACTAAAAATCGAGCAGTGTGTGCACCTCCATCTAAGCATCAAAGCGAGACTAAACAGTTGTTCAATAGTAAAGTTAAAGGTGAGCGCGCGCTTTATCTCACTGACATTATTCATTCAAAATAACATGGATTGAACAGCAGGTGAAAGCTAATATTAATTACATGTATTTTAAAACAAATGTCGAAGGGGATTTTTATGATAAAGATCCGACACCATTGGTTTGGTAAAAGGTAATACGGGATACACACTTAACTTAACTTTTACTTAACACTTTTAAAAACTAGCTGTGAATTATATGTGATTGATTTTACGTCTGTAGATTTCCAGTATCGGCAAGTGTAGATATACTCTCCGTCGACATCTGGTCTTCGATTCTGCACTCGTATAACGTTAATTTTTTTCTTAGCGGTTATATCCCACACTGTCAAGGCTTCAGTCGGCTGCCAGCTGCCGACTATGCATTGGTTTTTCTAAAAAAGATACAAGTTCCGAAATAAAAGAAAAGCAAAAGAATATCATTTCATGCTTCTGAACAAACTTACATTTAAGTCGATACTATCTCCACACACATTAACACCTTCAAATGTAGATACGCAACCAGTTTGACATCTAACGTCCCAAATCTGTAACAAAATTACTTAGTCTTTGTTTTAATTTCCATATAACGTGGTATCTTCACAATGTGCATTTTACCCGTAAAGTCCTGTCCCAAGCGCCGCTGGCGAACATATGGACGTATTGGTCGTGACAACGCACCGCGCACACTTGATCAGTGTGCATACGCTGCAGTTTCTTTGGTATGAACTGCAAGCGTAACTTTTGCACTTTGTATGTCATGTCCAACTGTAACGAGAGAAATATCGTTACACAAACATACACACAAGAACTCATGGACATCGTTAGATGATAGGTTAAGTCTAGCGGCTAAGCTACCAGTATAATGGTCTCATTCGAAGTATTTTTCGTATTCATTATACATTTATCGATTGCCTGTGAAGAAGCAAGAACCGTCGATTGAAAAACAGCTTATTTCTTACATTATTGGTTGCAAAATAAGAATAAAAGGTTTTTTGTCTTAGACCTAAAAGTAATGGATAATATCTATAAAGCTAGTTACTAGCTTAAGTTATAAACTACTTACACAGCCTTTTACTTATATTGAAACTTTCAATTAGATAAAGACGTGTAATATCTTCTCATCTGATATCACATAATCCTTGACCAGCGACCTACTTAATAGAGGTTAAAGGATCTTCAAAGATCTATAAAGCCGATATTATACGGGCTATAATGTAAGATTAAATCTGTTCTAAGGTATTAAGGTCTTCAATATTTATACCGCCGTTCGTGAGACTGTGTAATAGAAAAAGTATATAATTGACTGTCTAGATGTAACATAAACTATGATTATACATTTTTTATTACGTCATCTCAAGTGTCAAGAAAGGAAGGTAGCCAACTTTTTTATTGGTCCAGCACAACCTTATTCTGATATTTCCGTAATCCAAACAAGATAAAAGAAGCAATTGTTAATAACCTCTTGTGTCTCCATGTCGTATACTTTTATGCTGGCATCCGCGTAACCAACGACCAATTTGGTCTGGTCAGCTGTAATGCCCAGCGAGAGAGCCGGCGTCCTCTCTGTCAAATGACTTATCTAGTTACGAATCGATCATAAAATTAAAGAAAGATATGAACGTTACGTTACCTTAAGAACTCGAAGACGAACAGGATCAAAGGATAGATAGCATAGATATCAGATATATCTAAAAACAATTAAAAAATGGAGACCTCAAACCCTATACTTCCCATTCTATACTTCATAAAAACTTTATGCATAACTAACTTTCGCCCGCTACTACGTCTGCGTGGAATTGGAAAAAAACAAGGAGTGCATTGTTCTTCTACACTATCCTCTACATACATACCAAATTTCATCGAAATCCGTTCAGC
Organism: Papilio phestus; assembly: GCA_018231625.1. NCBI lineage: Eukaryota > Metazoa > Arthropoda > Insecta > Lepidoptera > Papilionidae > Papilio > Papilio phestus. Next base: position 1,873 of record DVQH01002246.1, on the reverse strand, counting down.
TGTTTAAGCTACAAACTCTAAAAAATATTATCCATCTAAACTTTCGCATTTACATTATAAAAATCACTGTGAAGTTTAATTTTTCTATAAGGAAATTATTAAGATAAGCAGACACAAAATTCTCCCCATGATAGCGTTTCTATACAACAAAATATCGAGTGAATATTTATTGGTCCTTTCTTTACATTAGTAGTTGAAATATAACATACGTGTTACAAACGGAGTGGCGGAGGACGAAATGCCCGGGGCTCCGTAGAACTGTGTGTTCAAACATTCAAGCGCGGGGTCCGCTCTAATGCAGTAATCCGGTGGGTTGTGAGTTGATACTGCAATCTGTGAAAATAACCTTCATTGTTTTAGTCCATCTCTTTGATATTTCATAGATTAAATGTCAAATGTCTCATATACAGTCATTATAATCGACATACTTGCGATTGACTAAGTTATAGCTAGAAATTTATATTAAAGCTAGCTACATTGAATTTGATCGTGTAATTTGGGTTCCAGGTCAACGTGTAAGCAGTAATGAGAAGGCGCCATTAGAACCGTAACGTAATATCTTGCGAGCGGCCTTAATTGTGCACAAATTTAATTCGGAGCACAGCACGCATACGGACATCGGGGACATACGTTATTTTAGAAACCACAGGGTTAGTAAATGTTTAAAACATGATATTTTGTAACTTACATATCTATATCTATACTAATATTATAAAGAGAAAAGATTTGTATTTTTGGAATTATCTATGAATTGAAATAACTCAAAAACTACTGGACAGATTTCAAAAATTCTTTCACTATTAAAAAGTTACGTTATCGCTAAGCAACATAGGCTATATTTCACGTGGACGAAGTCGCAAACAACAGCTAGTACTACATAAAATGTAAAACTAATATTATAATATTTTATTACAAAAAAAAAATTGTATAGCTACTACGACGCGCTAAACTATGTTAATTGCCTAATGGGTAAGTAAACTTTATACATCGATTTGGAAGAAGACCGATTATGCCAATAAAAAAGAGGTATAAGGACTAGGAAATGAAAAAAGAATTACTTACATTAGGTATTTCAATACGGTATACCGCACCGTCCATACATGCTGCATAACAAACTTTCTCCTCGTGCAAACTGTACACGAGAGCGTACACCGGCTTCGGCGGATACTGGATGTTTCTTAAAGTACAGAGCACTGTTCCGGTACTGCCGTGACGCATCTAATAAAAAAATAACTACAAGATTAAAACTTTCTATAAGACTATCCCTTCTGAACTGTAGGTTTACTTAACTACTGTAAAATATAATGCGAAATATGACGGTATAATTATGTTTTAATAATAATCAATGGTAGTAACTTGTAATTGGATGCAATATAGTAAAAAATAAACCAGCCCATAAATTGTTTGACATGTTTGAAAGATTAAATTACTAGTTAAATATGACTGAAAAAATTAACCTGTATCAAGCCAGAGGAATGTCCAACGATAATGTGACAACCATTTGGAGAATAAACCAATGCTGTTATAGCGCCGTATTCAGAGAGAAACCACCGATTGTATAAAATTTTGTTTGGGGTGCCTTTTAAAAACTTCACGTTATTTTGCTTAACCCAACCATGAGGATCTTTATCTTTGGAAACTCCGTAATAGAACATCGGATACCAATTTTGTGGACTATGTTCATTTTTATAATAAGCCAGAATATTATCGACATATTTTTCAATAATCTCTTGATGGCTAGTCATGATTAAATCGGCCTACTAGATTTTTAGTCATTTATACGAAAAATAAAAGGTAAAACTGATAGTACGATATTTATGTAAATTTAATAAAGATTGAACATATATTTTTTTTTTAATGTGAAATTTGTATT
>DVQH01002245.1:0-10420 GCA_018231625.1 Papilio phestus | reverse complement strand
CTCTCTCTCTCTCTCTCTCTCTCTCTCTCTCTCTCTCTCTCTCTCTCTCAAAGAGTTTTATGCTCATATATAAAAAATATATATCTAAATATAAGATGGCACAATTTTGAAAAAAAGAAGCTTGACTTTTCCTCTCTCTCTCTCTCTCTCTCTCTATTTCTCTCTTTCTCTCTTTCCCTCCATCTCTTATTATTATTATTGACTTTGGCTTGCTTTGATGAAAAGTAATAATTTTTATATTAAGAAATGTAATTTTGTATTACCAGTGCCCTTATTAAGAAATTTGAAACTTATTTTTTGGTTGCAACAGAGAGGGAGAGAGAGGGTGAGTGAGCGAGAGGGAGAGAAGGAGGAGGAGAGAGGGAGAGAAAGCGAACGAGAGAGAGGTGAGAGATAGAGAGAAATAGAGAGAGAGAGATAGAGAGAGAGATAGAGAGAGATAGAGAGATAGAGATAGAGAGAGAGAGGGAGAAAGATGGAGAGAGAGGGAGAAAGATGGAGAGAGAGGGAGTAAAATTATGAAAAATAAGAAATGCATAAAGCAAAACGATGAGAGAAAATAAATTGATAATTTTGTTCTTTTTTTCTAAGTCTAAACTAAGAATATATAGATTATATGTAACACTATATTTTTGCACTCAACCAACATTTCTCCTTTGAAGTAGAGAGTGTAGAGTGGAAAAAAGAAAAAAAATAAAGCAAATAAAGAAAAAAGTAAAAGAATGAAAGAAAAAAGAATAGAACAAATTGAGTAATACCTTAATTAAACTTTTTCTCTTTTTTTTGTTTGAACAAATTGAGAGAAAAAGAGAATTGCAAAACGCAATAAAAGTGTTGCTTTGAATAGTAGCTTTCTTTCCCGAGAGAATTTATTTAATCGCTTTTTAACCACACAGAAAGTGAGTGAGAGAGAGAGAGATTTATTCAAAAGCTACTTATAAGAAACTTGGAATTGACACTAAATTGGCCATTATCAATTTTATTTTTATTAAAAATTCTTACATGAAGAATAATAATATATAGTCATTAATTAATGACATTCAATTTTACTTTATGTGTTCAAACTAGTTTGTGACATCAAGTGCAATTGAATATATTTAGAAAATATAAATTGTTACAAATAGAATGATACATTTATGCATTTGACATATAAATGCATGATTTAACACAATATTGATAAAGCTGAGTTAGATTTTATTATTGTTTTCAAATTGTAATATATATAAATGATGCAACTTTTGGTTGTTGTTTATATTAGAAAAAAATTTTATTGTAGTTTTTTCTGTATCATTTCTTAAGCATCTATCAAGTGTAAAAGTTGACTTTGAGTGAACGGCAAATTGGGTGCGTTGGCGTTTTTATCATTTGGGGGGAGGAGGGGGGCTTCTCGAATGGATGAAACAACTGAGTGGGTGTGGGTAAATGGAGAAGCTTCAATAGACTTGCCTGTCAGCATCACATGTCAATTAATCATTGCTCTCTTGTTCTCTTCCTCTTTCCCCCTTTTCTCCTTCCAGTTTAGATCATTGTGGAACCTTTCTAGGTTTTGTTGCACCAGTCGTCGTATCTGTCGTCTTGCTCTCGATTTTGGATGCTCACCCATTCGTAAAGTCTTTTGGCCTCTGTCAAGTGTTGTGTTGTGTTGTGTGTGATGGTGTGGTGTGTCGCCCCACTGCATTAGTCGTGCCACTGATGATGTTGGTGTTGTGAGCCAATCAGGGTCATTGTGAAATCAACCCTGTGCCTTAGTGGTGAATGTGCGGTCACAATGCAACCGAGTTCGGGTGGACCCAACCCGCCCGGGTTGGTATCACCAAGTCCGGGTGCACCGATGAGCACCAGTGTGCGCCGGGATTCCACCTCGCAGGAGACGATGATGCATAAGTCGTTCTCGTTGGCCAACGATGAGTGTGGCCAGTTTGGCGAGGAGCCCGACGACAGCAGTGGGCGTCTCTCCTCGGAGCTGGTCACCTCGTCGTCCTCGTTGCACAGTTCCACCTCGCCGACACCGGTTGCGGTGCCAAGCACACCACCGATTAGTCGGACACCGAGTAGTGGGGTTTCCGAAGTGGTTGTGGTCAAGCAACGTCGATGTCGACTCACCAAACGACGTGCCATGCCACCTCGCTCCAACTCAACCCCGATTCCACCGGATAGTCCCGACGCAGGCATGGTCTCCACGCCACCCTCCACCTCGAGCACTTCTACGGGCAGCAGTGGTAGCTTGACCGGTCGGGTGAATCGGTTCATCTACACCGATACCATCCAACGACGGTTCATCTCGTCGTTTCTCCGACAGAACAGCTGTGATGCCGAGGTGGTGAGTGTGAGCAGCAGTGCCAACAGTGGTCCGCACACCAAAAAGAAACTGTCGACCGATAGCAGTGAGACACTGCCGTCACAGGACTCGTTGACCACCTCGCCAAGTCTCACTCGAAGTCCACGAATTCTGTCGTTGGCCAACTACAAGAGTAGCTCGGTGCCCTCGATGATGCGTCGCAGTGATAGCAAGTGTAGCGAGCCACCTGACTCGGCCAAGTTGCCGTCTGCACCTGAACTACCCATGATTCCCCCGGTTCCATCTATTGTGGTCAACGAGTGCCACGATCGTGATTCACCTGAAGACGAATCCAAGTAAGTGCCTATCAATCACACATACACGTTATATACCCACACTTAAATACATTATATATGACAAAATCCGAGTCGTCCGAGGTACACTTACAGAAATAGTGAGTGAGCACTGAAGCCATTTCTGTGAGTGTACCAAGTTGATACTTTATCAACTGTCGCAGTTTTCGAACTTTGGTAGCCGACTATACTTCATGTGGCAGTTTGCATAGAGTATGCCACTATTTAACGGGGGTTCTCTTGCAAACCTAAAGCTTAGTGAAGAAGATGTATGACAAAATCAAATGAATCAATCAATATATAGTTTGGTCATAAACCGAGTTGTTTGTCGAGAGAACTTTTCAATTTGTCTAAAATAGTCTATTGACATAGTTTATTGGCAGAATGCCAATTCCGAAATTGCTATTTTTGAAATACATTTTGAAATTTTTTAATAAAATGAAATTTAACCAAAACTTTTTACGAACACGCATTATAACTAACAGAGTTTTCCTTAACTCTCTATCTTTTTCTCTCAATTACTGACTCTCACAAATCCACCCACACACAAACACTCTCTTTCTCTCTCATCGATTCTCTCTTTTATTGATTTTTCCTCTGTCTCACTCACTAAATAAAATTCTGGCTTTATTTTTACGTTTATTTTTTTCGCTCTCTCTCTCTCGCTCTCTCTCTCGCTCTCTCTCTCTCTCGCTCTCTCTCTTTCTTTCGACACCATCTCATCCTTAGTGAGCAGTTTTGTTCACTAACGAACCACAAGCAAACGATGACACCATCATCATCATTCTCTTATAGTAGAAGTATAGTAGTAGATTGAATACCATTGCTACTCTCATGATTTAACCCACTTGATCCACTAATTACTTCCTCTCTCTCTCTCTCTCTTATACTCTCTCTCTCTCCTTATTATACTCTCTCTCCCTCTTACTCTCAGGCTCTCTCACTTTCTCTTTCTTATACTCTCTCTCTCTCTTTATTATACTCTCTCTCTCTCTCTCTCTCTCTCTCTCTCTCTCTCTCTTATACTCTCTCTCTCTCTCTTTCTCCACTATATCTCTCTCACTATTCTTCTTTTTATATTTCTTTTACTTTCTTTCCCCCCTCTCTCTCATCTAAATCAAATTATTTCTTTAGTAATAAGTAGAATCAAGTAGCAAAGAACAAGCATAAAATGTGTACACACACTTCTCTCTCTCTTTCTTTCTCGCTGTCTTATTCTGATTCCTGCTTTCTCTTGCTAATTTCCTCATTTTCTCACTTACTCAATTTCTCTTTCTCTTTTATAAGTGATGTGTATGTGTAGAGAAAAAAGTTATAAATAGATCAATTTGATTTAATTTACACACATTATACCAAGTGAGTAAATAGGAAGCGAGTTAGAATTGGAGAAAAAAGATTCACTGTAAGAATAGAGGGAAAATAAAAAATAAAGTTTAAAAAAAAGAGAGAGAGAGACAGGAAATTCAAGTACATCGGAAGTTCAAAGTACAGACTACCAACTATTTATATATAGCAATAATTTTTGTTAAATTTTTCCTAATATAAAAATCACTTTTTGATTAAACATTTGCCTATTTGTTGAATGTTTACGTTTTCACCGGTTGAAAGGAAGACAGAATATGAGAAAATGTATGCGTGAGAGGGAGTAAGAGAGAAGAGAAAGAGAGTGATAGAGAAAAAGAGTTAAAAGTTGGAAAATGTAAAAAAGTGTGGGTTGAGGTTGACGGAAATTGAAACTTAATTTTTAAAAATTTATAAGCATCATAGGCATTTTATCTCTCTCTCTCTCTCTTATTTTCTTAGCATTGATATTGTCCAATAAACAATACTGTTAATGAATTATTCCCCAAAAAATAGAATTATATTTCAGTATTATTTGTAATTCTTTTCTCTCTCTCACTCTCGATGTTGCAATGGAAATTAAGTTGCTACAATCTAGCTACCTAGAGACTCTTTAGCAAAGAGAAAGAGAAAGATGGGGAAAAAGGAAAAAGCATGCGTAGGCGTAGAGACATTTTTTATTTTTCTTTTGAATGAGTGTAAGCAAGTGAGAGAGTACTAAAAAGAGAAACGGAAACCTAGCGACCAAGAAGAGAAAGAGGGAAAAATTAGGGCGAAAAAGAGAAATACAGAATGGGCGAGATCGACCGACAAGTGCCCTTGTTGTTTGCCGTAATCGAACTTGTTCTTGTTTCTTTTTCTTCATTCCTACTGAGTAAATGACGTTGAAATAAAGAAGGGGAGAGAGAGAAATGGGGGAAGAAAACGAATGTGAGACTTGAAGGCCAGTTAGTTTACAAAATACTCGCTCGGGGATATCTATAAAAGTAATATTCGGTTATATACACACTCATTAATAGAAATTTTGAAATAAAAAAAAGTTGACCAATTTTTTGATTTCAAATAAAAATTTCATAATTTATGAATGTGTAGAAAAAATATTGGTAAAAGCCGACTCTTAAAACGTATTGCAAATGGTAGACGAGGAAAAACATCAACAATGTCACAAAAACACAACTAAGCGCATGCGCATACTCTAATCGTGAAAATCTCTTTCTTTCTCTTCTTTTTCCTTTTTCTTTAACTTTGTTACAACATTGATACTATCGAATTGTTTCTCATTATCATCGATATCATTGAGTTAGCCAACCAGCCAGAAGAGTGAGAGCATATTTTCTTTGTTCCGTCTTTTGAGAGTTGGCTCAAAATAGCTAAAATAAGTAAGAACAAGAAGTAGAAGAAATAGAGAAAGATTGAGAACTCGAAAGAGAGAGAGAGAGAATGAGAGAGAGAGAGAGAGAGAGAGAGAGAGAGAGTGATAGAGTGATAGAGAGAGAGAGAGAGAGAGAGAGAATGAGTGAAAGAGAGTGAGAGAAAGAGAGTGAGAGAAAGAGAGTGAAAGAGAAAGAGTGAGAGAAAAAGTGAGAGAGGGAGAGAGAATGAAAGAGGGAGAGAGAATGAGAGAGAGAGAGAGAGAGTGATAGAGTAATAGAGAGAGACAATGAGCGAAAAATAGTGAGAAGAGATAGAGAGAGAGTGAGAGAGAGAGAGAGTGTGAGAGAGAGAGTGAGAGAGGGGAAGAGAATGAGAGAGAGAGGAAGAGAGAGAGAGAGAGAAAGTGAAAGGGAGAGAGAGTGAAAGGGAGAGAGAGAAGGGGGAAGAGAATGAGAGAAAGAAAAGAAGAGAGAGAGAGTGAGAGAGAGAGTGAGAGAGTGGATTGCGTGTGCAAGCAAGTCCGTTCGAATGTCTACCACCCGTCACCGAGTGGTCCACTCGGAAGTGGGCATTACTTTTTCTCCTTTGACGAACTTCTGTATACTGTTCACAAAATAAGACATGTTGTCTGATTAATTACTCTCATCCTTTTTGATTCACTTCATTCAAAGTCAAAGGTCAAACAAAACAAATTGATTTGTTGATGCCTTCCAAAAAAACTTGTAGTCTTCCTACATTGAAACCTTATTTAGATTTTATTTTACTATTTATTCGTAAATCATGTTATAACGGGAAAAAAATATAATGCGCATGCGCATACTGTATATACTTAAAACACAGTATGTGACGCTCTCTTTCTTTCTCTCTCTTTCTCTTTGTTTATCTTCAATTATGTTACATAATCTAAATAGAATTTTTGTGCAATGTGGCTGATGGGATAAACGTAACTTTTAATCTATGCGCTTAATAGACCGAGTACAAGTTGAGAGAAGAAAATTAGAAAGAGTGAGACAACTTTTAACGATTTCTCTTTCTCTCTCTCTCTCTCTCTCACCCACTCTCTTTCTCCTTCTCTCTTGTCATAAATCGGTTGGAAAACACCAATGAAAAAACCACTGAACAAGTAGTCAGAAGACTAGAACAGTCGACATTTAAAGTTGTAAACACATTCCAAGTGAAAAAATATTTTATTTTTCTATGAAACTTTCTATGAAAGGTTTAAGGTTTCTTCAAGGTTAATTTTGTTAAATCCGAATAAAACCTATTTTTCATTTACTCTTTAACTCTTACCCTTACTCTTGCTCTCACTCTCACTCACTCACTTTCTCTTTCTCAAGTTCTCAATCTTACATAGGTTTTCTTATTTCTCTTTGTTTACAAATACTATTTTTACTTGTTTTCTCACTGTTTTAAACTAGATTTTGTTTTGCTCGTCTTATCATATCAAATATGATGATATGATAATAAAGGTTCATTATATTATTAATTCTTGTTATTGTTGAAGCTAGATACCAGAGTTATACCAAATGAGAGTAGAGGTGTTAATTTTGTTTTATTTATTCACACCACCGCTCAATAACCAAGAAAGAGAGAGTGTATGTGTTTTATGTTAATCCAAGCAGATTAAACGGAAGTTTCTCTTTCTCTCTCTCCCCCTCTCTCTGATCAGTGGAAAATTTAATTGAAACTTAGACTAAGCATGGAAGTATACTCAATTGGAGAGAGATAAAAGTTAACAAACAAGATATTTTGCCTTGTTTTTCTCTATTTGAAGTGAATATATATACGTGAGAGAAAAAGAGAGAGAGAGAGAGAAAGTGAGCTTAATGATTACTGTTCCGTATGAGATGTTGTTTGTGTGATGGTTTGCAAACATACACTGCAGAATGTAACTTTCATCTCTCTCTCTCTCTCTCATCTCTCTCTCTCTCTCATCTCTCTCTCTCTCTCTCTCTCTCTCTCTCTAACCTCTTCTTCTTTCACTCTTCCATTTACTCATTTTTATTTACCTCTAATTTTTTTACTCTCTCTCTCCCGTACCCATGAAATATTAAATTTTATAGTAGAAAACCCATAGACACACACACATCACGGCACACGCTCGAATTCATCTTGGATCAAGTTTGGATATATTAAATAAATAAAGTTACTATTCACAATTTGCTTCTACTCTTCTTCTTCATATTGATGTTGTTGTTGTTACTTGTTAGTGTTGTCTATGATACATCCTAAGTCGTTTGAGTTTATATTTTTGATAAGCAAGTAGTTATTCTACAACAAATATAAATATATATATATTTATATCCAAGTACAGATGCACTAAAAATATTATAATAATAAAATAAATCATAATAATCATAATAAAGTAAAATATTAGTAAATAGGATTAAATTTACATATTATATTGAAGTAAATTGCTGAATTTTGAGCTTACTTTGATCGGTTTTTTCAAATATAACAAAAATAGATTTGATATTGAAATTTTTTAGGGAAAGAGGAAGCTGTAGGAAAAGAAAAAGAACAAAAGAGAAAGAACGAGAGAGAGAGAGAGAGAGAGGAAAGATAAACACAATAAGGAAGCAGCCGACAGCGTGTAAAGCAAATAACAACAAAAAATGATCCCAACCAGAAAGTAAATTTAGCCCTGAAGCCATAAAAAATGTGAATTCTTGTTAGTGTAATTTCCGTTTTGATTGTCATAGTGTTGTGTTTGTGGTTCAAAGTTTAGTTTAGATTATTATAATACAAGTTTATTATATAAAGAAAATATATGTGCGTGTTTATTTTGTTTGCAACACACTGACAACAGAAACAGTTTTTTCTTTCTACTGATAAACAGGTAAAACTTATTTTGGGTTGATTTACTTTGTCAGGTCAAATCGATTTACTTAAGAAATCGAACTTAAGGAACTTACTTTAGTTCTAACTGGAACATAAATGAGAATGAGAGAGAGAGAGTGAGCTTGAAAGTGAGAGAGAGAGTGAGAGAGAGTGAGAGAGAGTGAGGAGGGAAAGAGAGAGAGGGAGAAAGAAAGAGAGAGAGAGGGGGAGAGCATGAGAGAAAAAATGAGATAGAGATAGAGAGAGAGAGAGAGAGAGAAAAAGAGATAGAGAGAGAGAGAATGAGTAAAGAAGGAGGAGGAAAAAGTGACTTTGTATCTAATTTTGTTCTCGTTTTGTACCTAAAACGAAGTCTTCTTCTTAATACTTAGCGAACTGTATTATTTGAGATCCGATTAGGAGACAACTTTTTCAACTTTCCATCTCTCTCTCTCACTTTTTCTCTGTTTACAACCCGGTAAAGTTAGTGTGTATGTGTATTCCAATGCAAGTGAACCGGAACGTTACCGGAATCTTACTTAGGTTACCGTTTGTTTAACCTTCAAGGTATATATATTGTGCATGATTGCAGCAGGAACGGACATACTGGTTTTCTCAGAAGAGAGAGAGAGAAAGAGAAAGGGAGAGAAAGAAAAAAGGAAAGAAAGAAAGGGAAAGATAGAAATACTAAATAAAAAAGAAGAGAATAAGAGAGTTACCAAAAAAAGTAAAAGCAAAAAGAATAATATAGAAAGAGTGAACCCTCTAGGTAATGTGTGGGGAGAACAAAAAAATAGTGAACAAAAATAATAATAATAAGAATAATAAACCTCCCTAAGTAAGAAAAGTAGAAGGTTAGTGAGAGGTGAGGAGAGGAAGAGAGAGAGAAAGAGAGAGAGAGAGAGAGAGAGAGAGAGAGAAATAAAGATCCGTCTGGCGTAAAGCGTGTCATAAAAATAGAAAAAAGGCCATTTTGTGGTCTAATGTTAGTGTGGGTGCTGTGTTCAATTGGGTAAAGGAAATAATAGAGAGTGAGAGAAAGAGAGAGAGAGAGTGAATGAAAGAGAGTGATAGAAAATTAAAGAGAGAATAAGAGAGAGAGAGTGAGAGAATGATAGAGAGTGAGAAAATGAGATAGAGAAAGCCAATGAGAGAGAGTGAGAGTGAATGAGAGAGAGAGAGAATAAGAGAGAGGGAGAGAGAGAGAGTGTGTGTGGAGAGGAAGAAAAGAAAGGAAAGAAAAAGCGGAAAAGAGAATTGAAGTGACATTTGGCCTCTAAAACTCTTTTATGGCTTCTTTCTCTCTCTCTCTCTCTCTTTCTTTTTCTAGTTGTTGCTTTTCTATTCTATTCCTCTCTCGTTTTACCATCTCTCTCTTTCATGAATTTTCCCCGAGATGTCCGATCAGTGCTTCCTTCCTGAACCGGACGTCAACTCTCTCTCTCTCTCTCTCTCTCTCTCTCTCTCACTCACTCTCTTTCAATCTTTTTCTCTCACTCACTTTCTCACTCTTTTTCTCTCACTCACTCACTCACTCACTCACTCTCTCTCACTCACTTTCTCTCACTCACTTTCTCACTCTTTTTCTCTCACTCACTCACTCACTCACTCTCTCTCTCACTCACTTTCTCTCACTCTCTCTCACTCACTCTCTCTCCTTTTCTCACTCACTCTCTTTTTCTTTCTCCATCTCTTTTTTCTTTCCTTCTCTCTTACTTGTTCACTCACTCTATTTCTCTCTTTCATTGCTCGTTCTCTTTTTCTCTGAATTATATTCTTTCAAATACTTACTAACTTTCTACATTTATTTCTTATGATTTCTCTCCCTTTTCTGCTTCTCTCTCTTTCTTATTCTATGGCATATATTTTCTTTTCTTTACGTTTTCCCTCACAAACTCTCTCTTTCTCTCTCTCTTTTTATCCTCCCAAAAGAGACCCAAAACGAAGCCCGACAAGTTGTGAATGCATAGAATGCATTGATTATGCAAAAGAGCATTTGTCTCTCATCTGGTTTCCGTCTTGGTGAATCTCCTCCCCAAACAAATCTCCATATGCACCAATCGTAGTAATAGTAATAATAATAATAATAATATTTATTCCATAAATAGATAAAGTTTATCATAAAACCCTCTTTCTTTCTCACTCACACAGACACAAATCAAAGTTTTGAAAAAAGTTTTTAAACTTTTTGAAAAAGCATACAGTATTGCCTCAAGTTTTACTTGCTTCACTTTTCACACCTAGCCATTGTAAG
>DVQH01002244.1:0-10421 GCA_018231625.1 Papilio phestus | reverse complement strand
AAGTGATGAAAGTGAAGAATATGATCCTGAACGCGAATGGGAGATTCAAAATAAATGGAATGAAAATGAAGATTATCAAAGGACTGAAAATGGAGATTATCAAAGTGATGAAAGTGAAGAATATGATCCTGAACGCGAATGGGAGATTCAAAATAAAAGGGATGAAAATGATGAATATCAAAGGAATAATAATGGAGATTATCAAAGGAGTGAAAATGGAGATTATAAAAGTGAAGAATATGATCCGGAACGCGAATGGAAGAAAATCAATTGTTTAAAGGGTGGTTGCAGCAACTCTTCTCACCGGAATAGTGATTTTGAAAGGAAAATTATTCCTAGAATCCTTCCTATTTCAACAAATAGATTTTTGAACGGTTCAACATGCAACAAAAGGCCACAAAGTCCAATTAACGATTGGCATTACTCAGGTAAACAATTTGTTTAATTCTGTACATTATTGCGAGTTATCTATATTCTCATATATATTCTATATTATTTCATTTAGGCGAGCTTAACCAGAATTATCTAGAATGCAGAAAGGCAAGATATATGACTGTAAATACACAAATTGTAGATAAGAAGATAAGAAAACTCAATAAATCATATGGTCATGTTATGGTGTGCAAGAATTTCAACTTGAAGCCAAAAATCAAGCAAGTTAATGATCAATTAAGAAAATTGAAAATAGTGTTTTCTCACAAAAAATCTTACACTAACGGTGATGATAAAAAAGTTAATGAGGGTAAGTACTCAGCACTGTTAAAAATACTGACCGGTTATAAGCCAACATTAAGCACGTTTCTGGTTATAACTCGACAAGTCTTTGTCATAGACTTTCAATTTAAAAATGTAAGTTTATAAGCAGGCATTTTAAAAATCAACGCTTATAAGCTTTCTTTTTTGAAATTGTAGGGTTATATCCCAACTTTTCTCAAATTGTAATCTTAAAAGCCGGTATTTTTGAAATTGTAAGGTTATAACGAGAAACGTGCTCAATGTCAGGTTATACAGACAGTATTTTTAACAGTGAGGTCAATTATTGCTGTATATATTTTTAATTAGATAAATTAATTTTTGTTTCAGATAATGATTATTTTAGAATTTCAGAGATTTGCATACCCGGACAAACACTTCTTTGGGATTTACTACAAGATAACTTTCGCAATCAGTTCTCCGAAGAGATGGCAGAGATTGTAGAAAACACTTTTTGGAGTACTGTCTATTGCGCAAGTAACGCCGAAATGCGTCTACAGTTCATCTCGGGCTGTATTGATAATCTTGCCAACAATTATTCTGTGTTGACGTCGATTCGTTTGCTTCAAAAGCTTTTATCTTCATTTTACCCTTATGATGAAAATTCAACGAGTACGTTTATTATTTTGGCAAATCAACATCAAAATATGATCAAGTCTTTCTTTTTAAGTCTTAAATGTTTCATGTCTTCCTATAAACTAACTGAAAAAGGCACTATAGTGTTTGATTTTACTTCTAAATTTTTTTCCTACAAGGATGAAATTCGAATTCGACTTAATTTTTTAAGTTTTATCTTTACTTATGTTGATGTTAGCGAATTGTCATTCTTTGAAGGGGACATCAATGATCTATGGAATGTTTTTGTAAGTACAAATGTTCCCGAAATTGTTGACGAATTTTTCAATTGGTTCCTAGGTAAGTTGATTCTATTCACTGGCTCGTGAGCTATCTTCTTATTTTCGTTTTTTTTATTAAAGTGAATATGGTCAATCGTCTCAATAATGATGTTATAGAGCATATTTTACGTGATAAGATAGCAAAATTATCTTTGCAATGCTTCACATTAACAGCTTTAAAATTGCTTAATAGTTTACTGGAATATTTGCTGTGCCAATATGTTGATTATGGGAAGATATTTGACGAGATGTTGCAATTGTTATGGAGTCTGGCATTCTACCACTGGGACAATCAAGTTGCATTTGATGCCATTACTTACTTGAATCGTTACTATATCAATTTCTTATCCAAGTTGGACAATACTTTTGACAGAGAAGAGGAGTACATTCACATGTGCACAAGGCATCTCGATACTGCTTCAAAACTGATCTTTTTCAACTACCATCGAGCTTTGTTCCTTATTGAGCGTGCTGTGACTTTGCTCAAGATTCATCTCGAAGTGTTCAGCGCTCAATACTCATATTATTGCAGAATGATTCAACTTTCTTCTAGAGACCAAATGTATATTCACCGAATCAGTCACACTTGTCAATCTGTGTTAGATATAACGGTGACTTCTCCTTTCAATCACCAATTTTCTATTGAACTTTCATACAACGATTATTGTGGTCACTTGAAAGCAGAAATTCAATTTCGGTGGCAAAGTATCTTCCAAAAGCACTTCAAGCTACCTATGTTTGGAAACCCCGATCGGATTTTTCTCTTCCTAAATGGTATTTCATATTTTGAGGGGTCTATTATGTAGCGAATATTAATATTTTATTTTAGTTTTAGATCGACAAATATTTCTTCATCGTGATGAAAAGAGATTGTCTGAAATAGGTTTTAAGGTGTCTCAACGAAACTATGTTTCATTTGTTCTAGATAGATACTATTCAATTGATTCTACATTTATATGTTCTCAATTCACTTTTTTGAGTAACTTTCGAGAGAAAAATCCAAACAACATTTTGTCACAACCGAAAAATTTAGAAGGGTTGTTTACTTTATTGCACAGACTCGACATTGTGCATTTGTTAAATTTCAAAGCAAGAAATATGTCTCGTTACATATGGGAAATAATTCAATTGCTGCCAACTTCGAAAAAAATGTTCAGCAAAATAGATTATCTTCTGACCAATTACCACACTAAGGTTAATTATTCAGAATGCAAGCGAATTTACCAACAACTTTTTCCTTTGAATTCAAATCCAAAGGTGATCTACTCTTGTCAAATGGTCATCAAATTCAAAGAAGTGAATCCTGGCTGGACTTTTGTTTTTATAAAAACGGGTGGTGTTTCATTTTTATATCAATTGTTAACTCAAAAAATTCGTTTACAAAGGACCCGGTGGCAAATAGACTGTTTGACTTGCATAATTGAGACCATTTTTGAATTTATGACTTATTTCTCTAACAGATATTTTCAACCTAATATTTTAAAAATCAGGTTTGTTTTTTCTCAATTGCTGTTTTGTATTCAATTTTACTAATATAATTAAATTTCAGTGAAATACATTCCGACAAAGGGTTAAGGTTGAAGCATTGTTTAACAAATACCTTGATTCCATTTAACCCTCAACTACTGTCTCTAATTAAGAACAAGGAAAATTTACTTCGTGATTTAATTTTGATCCTAAATGATGTTGTTAATCACGCTCATATTGTGTACTCAACTATGATTTGGACTCATGCACAAGTTGTTCACTCAATTTTGAAATTTATTACTTCATGGTGCTTTGCTGATTTGACAGTGTTCCCAACATTTCTAGTGTTGAACAAATCCTTTCAGATCGTTCGAAAACTTGTCATTACTGTCGGGGACTATCGAATCCGCAAAGCGGCTTGTCGAATGTTGTCTTACTTGTGTCTTGGAGCAATTTCCACAAGAAACATTTGTTGTCCTTTTATTGAACATTTTTTCGAATTATTAACCGATTTTCTTGAATATGCTGTTAACATTCACATTTGGAATATGTTACACGGAGTGATGGTCTTTGAAGAGAGGGCAAATACTCCCGGAAACAAACATTACTTTAAGTTACTCTGTGAGATTGTGACTAATTTTCCCAGATACAATCCTTTATTTTTTGAAAAAGTCAACTTTACTCAATTATGCTTAAGAATTGGTAATTGCATATTGTATCGCAATTTCTATGAAAAACGACGATTATTTCTGGTGGATGAAAGTTTGAAACAACTTTTAGATTACTTCACCACTCTGATTCGGAGTAATCCAAAGTACAAGTACAACCCTAAATGTCACCGTTTCTTGCACCATATTTTTCGCTGTCTTTTTGAACTTCCTACCTCGGATGTGGTGTATCACCCAAAATTCAAATCCTTTCTCACTCGCTCGGCTGCTTTTGATCTTTTGGTAGAGATCACCAAGAATTGTGTTCCCAATTTGCGAACATTGGCTTCTCTGATGATCCATCAACATCAAAGTGATTTGTTTGGACGATTCACAATTGATCCTTGGGAATATTGGCCCCATGATAATACTCGAAGAGACTTTGTGGGTTTGACCAATCTAGGTGCCACTTGTTATCTGGCTAGCTGCATGCAGCATCTATTTATGTTGCCCATGGTACGCAACGCCATTCTCGCCACTGATGTTCATTATGCATACAGACACCATTCCATTCTCTATGAGATGCAAAAGATGTTTACCTTTTTGCAAGTATCTGAACGTAAAGCATACAATCCGAAAAATTTTTGCAGAGTCTACATTATGGATTATCAGCCACTGAATATTTGTGAGCAGAAAGACATGACGGAATTTTTTACTGATCTCATTAGCAAGATGGAAGAGATGACGCTTGAATTGAGGTGTATGGTCAAGAATACCTTTAGTGGTTTGCAGTCGAACAGTGTGGTTTCATTAGATTGCCCTCATGTCAGTCAGACCACGGAAGAGTTCTATACTCTTCGCTGTCAAGTTACCGATATGAATGATCTCTACCAATCTCTCAATGAATTTACCATAATCGATACTTTAGACGGCGAAAACATGTACAATTGTTACCAGTGTGGCAAAAAGGTTTGTACAATCAAAGTGTTTTTCTATTATAATAATGTATAAATTTAATTATTACTGAATTAGGTTCGCGCTGAAAAGCGTGCTTGTATCAAGAAGCTGCCGAAGATTCTGTGCTTTAACACAATGAGATACACTTTCAACATGCTTACCATGACCAAAGAGAAGGTGAACACTCATTTTTCATTTCCTTTCACACTGGACATGGCGCCATATTTGGAGAAGAATTTGCTCAGCAAGTCGTTTTATGAACGTTTTCACGGACACCATGAATATTATTACAGAGGCTATGAGTCAAGCAGCACCAAGTATGAACTGGTTGGAGTGACGGTGCACACTGGCACTGCCGAGGGTGGCCACTACTACTCATTCATTCAGGACCGAGATGTGAACAGTGCCACTCGCTACCAGTGGTTTCTCTTTAACGATGCCGAGGTGAAACCATTCCACAAGTCGAATCTTCCTTTCGATTGCTCTGGCGGAGAAATCACCAGCTATGCTTATGTAAGGCTTACAGCCATTCTTTTTACTCTAAATTAGCCTTCCTAATTACTGCAATTTCACATATTTTTTAGCATTTCAGTTAATTTTAATTTCTAAATCAAAAGCACTTTAAATAATTATAATTCTTTTCAGTCTTACATTATTCTAATTTACTTTCAAACATATCAAACTAATCAAACAAAAATATTGCAAAACAATCATGGTTAGGATATTATAAGACATGATGGCTTCTTATATGTTTTAGGCTTTGAGCTTATAGACTAAACATTTATAAGCTCTTAAACCCTTTGAGCTCAGAGTAATTGGGTTAATATATCAATCAATGAACTGGAATTTGGAACGAAACTCTAACTTTTGACTAACTCATTTGTTTTCCTTTTAGGTTAATGGCCAATTTTTCGATTTTAGTTTTGAAAAAACCAATTCTGCGTATATGCTTTTTTATGAAAGATGCGACGAGAGAAGCGAATATTATCAGATTTCGCCTTTTAGTCTGTATAACCCCATTTCTACAGAGCTTTTACATTGGGTTTGGAACGATAATACCGTCATTATTCACGACAGATTAATATATGATCACCTTTGTTTTGATTTTCTCTGGCAAGTTTGCTCTAATGTTCCTACTTTGTTTTTTCAAGAAAACGTTGAATTAACTACTTTTTTTGCACAAGTTGCATTAACGTTTGTGCTTAAAATTTTGATTAATTCAAGAAAAAAATCTCATATATTTGGATGGATCAAGTTGCTAGGAATATTATTCAACAATTCCCAATCCGCTTGCGAATGGTTTATGGATTATGTGGCCCAAAATGACGCGTTGTCTCTTCATATTTGGTTTAAATGTTCTTTCCAAACAGTAAGTGTGTTTTGGTTTTTTTGAGTTATTTCGTAATTTGAATCATTGTGTTCAGATTCGACAACTTTATTATCGGCTTTGTATTTTGGCGATAACAAAACTCAGCTTTCCAAATTACTACGTACCAATGAAAAATCGGTACTATTGTTTTGTTGGTGATACCAAACGAATGCCAAACAGACTTTGTTCACATGTCAAACGTTTTATTTCTCGTCAAGTTTTTTTGCTCTACTGTGATGCCTCTAACTTCAACTTTAGATATTTAAATGAGTATTTTACTTTATTGTTCGATTTCGCTAAACTTGGTCTTGAAGAATGTAGATATTTAATATCTATTAATATTATACCAACGATGGTTTATTTTTATATTAACTTGAGCAAAATTTATAGTGTTTTTATTTATTCATTTAATGATTACGTGGAAGATGATTTTGATGAAAGGTAAGTCGAATTAATTCGAATTAATTTCTTATTTATTTATTATATATATTTTTTTCAGACTGAAATTTTTAAATTATATTTCTGAAGATAAAAATTTCAGAATAGTTTTGAATACTATGCTTGACTTGGTTATCTACTTAGTTGAACAAAGCCGTGGCATTTCGAAGAGAGATTTCGAAGCTTTGACAATTAGAAACAGTTTTAAAATTATTGAGCAACAAGTTCGCGACAATAATCACCTAATGAATGCATTTAAACTTCTCAAAACTGTGTGCAACATTCATTCGAACTTATCTTTTCATCTCAGCTATATACTCTGCATCGCGATATGTCGTTCTTATTATAATAGAAATAGTTTTTTCAAAATAATGTCACTTTTTAGTACTATTTCTTGGGATTTTATGAGGTCGGTCATTCCGAAAATGTGGCAACTTGCATATTACGTGCCGTTTCAAACATTTGAATGGTTAATTGAACACCTTGAAGCAGACACTGCAAGCAGTTTGCCTGTTCGTCACTACATATTAAACACTTTGGATAAGTGGCTCGCTTCCTATCTGATTGACACTGACCAACCTATTTGGGTATATGCTTTGTTGATACGTCTTGTGTCTAGTCCAAACTCTTGGTTTAGTCGACATTTTCTTTTATTTCATGCCTTTCCGTCACCATTCCATTACTTCTACTACGGAGAAAGTCCATTAAGTTATGAAGCAACTGATGTTCTTACTCGCATAGTTGAATTTTTAAATTCTTACTTAAAATTAATAAAAAGATACGTTCAAGCACATTCCTATGACATCTATCAATTTATTTATTTTTTTCAAGGCTATGCCTGGTTTTTTGTCAACTCTACCGGAAGATGTTTTAGTGGTATAAATTTTAATACGTTTTGGAGTTTGTTTTATTCAAACTCTATTCAAGTTCCAATTGCGATGAATGTAAACAAGCCGGCATTTTTACTTTGTTTTGACTTAGCATTAAGAGAAGATGAAAATTTTATTCGTGGAATAGTCAGCAATGAACGTTTGTATGAGAAGATATGTTATAACTATGTTATGTTAGATCATCGAAATCCACATCTAAAACTGTATAACAAAAATTCGCTGCCTTACTACTACGCCACCTTGAGAACTTGTTGTCAATATTCTCTTAGTTTTACTCGATTTTTGACTTTTCATCCAAACATGCAGTGGGCCTTCAAGAACATTATCCCTCACGGTTTTAATTACATCACAACAGTTGAAGAGTTGTTTAGATTAATTGAAATCTTTGTTACTACTAACCCCAATTCAACCAAATGGGAGTTGAGAAGGATCATTTATTTTAAAGAAGCTACCATCAAAACGTTTTTGTTCACTCGATACTCAAATATGCACTGTAAGACACTATCTTGGGTAATGAAGATGTTGATTGAGACTTTTGATGACAAGATATGTGTAGTACGCTGTCATGGCTTATCTATGATTCTCAGTTCGTTCAATTATTTATATTGCATTCATCACATCTTTCCCAATTACTCCACGTTGGAAGAAATATTTGATTTTCTCCAAATTGCTACTTCTTTTTTGACAGTGTTTGAACGTTATCCGATTCGTGAGCTGAAGAGATTTGCATATGTACTGGTCGGTTTTGTTGATATTCACAAATTGATCTACTTTTTGAACACTCACAATCCACTTTACCTGCGATGTTTAGTGTTTGATGTGCTGTTTCAAATATGTCAAGTGTTACCATGTTTATTCTCGAATAATTTTACACAGTATTTGCTTTTAAAGCACATTTCATTTGTTGAACGTCGATATCGGTTTGTTAGGGGGCCCTATTTTCTAAGAAGAGGCCATAAAGTACATCATTTCCAATCTAGTCTTGGACGATTAACGCCCAATTTTCAGATGTTTTTTACAATGACTAATCTTGAAACAACGTTGGAATATAGGCAAGAAGTGATTGAATACTCCCGTCCATACTATTGCTTTGTTGTTGACTTGTGTCGTTTTGCCATGCAAACCCATTGCTTAACCTACCAAATGATTGGTCTAACCATCCAATTAGCTAATGAAAGTTTTTATTTCAAGTCCAACCCTTTCCCTATGTTATGGCTAGAAATTTGCAACTATTACCGATTTCACTGTCCTGGTTTTATATTTATTTTAAAACACTCTCATTCTTTTCATTTTTACTTCACGAATTTTTTACTTAATCACCATCTCTTGCTTGTTGATACTCGACATTACCAACTAGTGTCGTTTTTTATTTTTAAGGTAACTACTACCTAAATATTAATTGTTTATGTGTTTTATTTAATATTATATATCATATTTTAGATACCATCTTTAATTACTTCATGCATCATTAAACATATGCATTCATTGATATATTTTTTTATTGCAAACGGAAAAAATTTATTATCCAATAATTCATCACGTTTGACAAGCCATCAAATTCGACAAGCCACTGCGGTATGTTTTTTTACTGTTATTAGCTCGTATTTGATTTATTGACATTGGCATTAACTTTTCAGGATTTATTGTTTATTTTTCTCATTGCCGATCGTTATTGTTTGAGTCATTGTAAAATTACATTTGAATTCTGTGATATTCTTGGTCAAATCAAGGCAGATTACTCAGGCAGATGTGATATAAGGAAAATTAACGGTGAGTTGTAAAAAAGTCCAATCAAACTTGTTATTTTATTTATTATATTTTTCTTTCTATTAAAAGGAGATTTCAAAACGGGTTCGAAGAAAGTTTACTCAAAAAGGAAGCTCAAAGTTGTGAATGGTTTAATCTTGCCAAGACATATTTTTCTATTTGACTCTTTGCTTGACTTGGAAAAACTTGTTTTTGTCATTGACCAGTTACTTAGGATACTCGAATAATCATATTAAAGTTTTCATTATTGTTTTTGAAGAGAATCACTTTTTCTCTTTATTTATTTATTATTATGTATATATGTAAATATCTATACAACAAATTGTATTTTTTGAAGTTTTTACACATTTAATGTTATACTTAATTTTCTATTTTTCTTATTTAATTGATTATTTTATACTTGTTGAAATTTTGTTATTTATTAAATTATATATTAACTTGTTACAATTTGTTAACTGAGAATGAGAAAGAGAAAGCTACCCGCTGTTTAGAAAGACTGAATCATTAATAGTGATAAAATACAGTCTACTTTATTGTATTACTTAAATTACTTTACGTATGCCCTCAAACTTAACCGTTGCTGCAAAGGTAAAGTAAGACATTGATGGAATTCGATTAATGCCTTTTCAACAACGCTTAAGTTTGAGACTGTTAAAAATTACTGTACACTGTTAAAAATACTGTCAGGTTATAACCCAACATTGAGCACGTTCCTGGTTATAACCCTACAATTTCAAAAAGTCAGCTTATGAGCGTTGATTTTTCTAAATGTTTGTTTATAAACTTTAAAAGTTTAAAAAATTACAAAAACTTGTCGAGTTATAACCAGAAACGTGCTCATTGTTGGGTTATTCCCTGACAGTATTTTTAACAGCGTAATGTCTATTGCTTATCAAAAAGGAAAAGTCTTGTAGTATAACTATCAACAGCATTATTTGAATTGTCAATATTTTTTTATTGATCAGTACATTTGTTTAAGATTTTTTAGTAAAAAATGTAGGAAAAGTTTAAAAGATTAATGAGTTCATCTAATCATGCTCAAGTGAGTACTACTTTCTGTTTATATTTATAGTCTTGTTGAACCCTTGTTTGTCATGTGCATATTTATAATAAAAATAAATCAGGACAAGCCTGAATCATGGCTTGCCTACAGCTAACTGCAGAGGGAAGCAAGCTATAAGCAAAAAATACTAGCACGTAACACACAAGACGCAGTTTGAGTATTGCTGCAGTACAA
>DVQH01002243.1:0-10423 GCA_018231625.1 Papilio phestus | reverse complement strand
TCTCTCCTCAAAATATTCTAAACAAACATTAAACAGAAAGTCGCACCAAAGTTTGAGCTGCGACAATAACGGATTCACATATTTATTGATCAAGTCAGTATTTTACAATTTTAACAAAGTTTGAATATTTTTAAAATAAAATTTAATATAGTGTTTGCAATATGCAATTTAAAATAGAGACTCAACCAAATAATTTAAAAGTAATAACTCAGTGATAACAGGTACTTTGACAATGTCTGCCAAGCCTCCCAAATTTTATGATTTAAGTTTTAAAAAAAGTAATATTGCACACTTACTTTACTTCTTGATTCACTTTCATAACAGATTCACATCTGTGAGGTACTCTTCAGGGACTTTTACCAAACCCTCTCTCTTAGAATTCAAATAATTATGGATATTGCTGGAAATTAAGTTTATCAATGTGAAAATAATTTAAAGAATTAAGACTAAAACACTCAAGTAACTTATATCTTGATAAAAAGTTAAATACAATCTTTATTTAACAAATATGTTTAATCACAAAATATAAATCTGGCCAATGTTGGGAAGATGAGGAAAAGACTCTTCTTTGTAGTTTACCGATTAATCTTAAATAAAAAGATATGTTAACTTTATTGACCTAAACGTACATAACTCATCTAATCAAAAAAGTAGAAAGACGGAATGATAGATAGATAAGTAGATAGATAGAAAGCGATAAACTGATAAGTGAAAGAAACTTAGACTTGACAAATATACTTCCAAACAACCTAAATTAGCCAGTTAGTCCTAGCAACATGAATATAAGATTAAGTTGTATTCCACTATCCTTTTTCTTCATTCTGAAAGTTTAATAGACCTTCACACACATATTTATTAATCAAATCATTGTTTTATAATTCAAACAAAAAAGTGAATATTTTTAAAAATAAAATTTAATATAGTGTTTGCAATATGCAATTTAAAATAGAGACTCAAACAGATAATTTAACAGTAATAATAGATACCTTGACAATGTCTGCCAAGCATTCCGGGTTTTATGATTTAAGTTTTAAAAGTGTTATTGCCTACCATTATATATACTAAAAACAAGTATGGTTGTAGGTTTCTAATTTCAAAGTTCTATGTTTTGCAATTTTACATTTTTGTCACACCTTAATGAGTCAATTTAAATTTTTATTTGACTTATAGCAAACTTTCAATTGTTAAAATTCAAATTTTCATTCAATTTGATTCAAGCATTTTTGCTATTTAATAAGATTTGATTCAAATTCTGATAAGCCATTCGCTTTAATTTGGTGAATAGTAGTTTTAGGTATAAATTTAAAATTATTATCACTATCGCAATAGCTATTATGAAAAGCATTGGTGGAGGGGGGTGGTGAGAGAGCATCAGTTACCCAGCTGACAAGTAAGTAGCCAATTAGTTGAATTCCTAGGTTTCTCAGGCGACCGTGGGCATCCTCTTGAGGCCAGAATTTGCTACTGGTACTATGGTAGGGCTCACACAGTTGGTGGCCCGACAAGCCATTGTTGCTAACGGGCCATTCAGTTTCATTAGGAAGAAGAAGACTCGGTCCAGCTAAGGACCGGCACTCGATTGACTCACTTGTCAATGGGCTGGCAAGCATAGCCATTATTGCTATTGAGCCATTGTTGCCTTCTTCACTCGCCAATAAGGCAAATAATCGCCACTGATTGGTTCATTCATTAATTTACTTCTCTCTCTCTCTAATTCGTTCGATGTTCGCTCACCGCTCATCGACACACACACACACTTCCTTTCTCTATTTCCCCCCCTAGACTTGAATAGACTTATCTCACCCAAGAGAGAGAGAGAGAGAGAGAGAGAGAGAGAGAGTGAAGATGGCGAGTAACTTTAGCGATGGTTGAGCTCGTCCACCGGCAGCCATATCACTAGTTTAGCATTGAGAGTCAGCTAGTGAGTGCAATTTATCTGACTTAAAAGTGCCAACACTGCCAACACTTGCAGGCCGTGTCAGTACAAATCTCGAATTATAAAGCTTATTGTCATTTATTTCTATTTATTTGCTACTTAGCGTCATAGATCTGTCTGCACCGAAACTAGTGGCACATTCGTCAACCGGTTACGTCTGTTAATTTTTTCACTTCTTTGGTTGCACTATTCAAATCGGGCTCACCCGGGAATTCGCTCTCCGCTCATGTTTATCAATTAAAATTTTTTCATGTGAATTATTATTATTGCATTAGACTTCTTTGGCTAATAACTTTGAGAAGACGATGAATAAACAAATATATACAAACATTAGCAAAGTAGAATAAATGGTCGTAATCAATGAATAAGACAATGAGCCTAAATTAAGATAAATTATAAAAGTGGTAGTCTCAAGAAATGGCAGAAGTTAAATGATAGAGCTCAAAGTTAGGGGTAAGGGTGCATTGACTAGCTAAGCAAATTGAGAAACGAGGCTTTGGCCAACTGGCGACATGTCGACCAGTCCGCACGATTGATCCACGACCCGATATGCAATCGTGCCGATATTAACATTAATGGCCGCTGCGATTCTCCTACTGCCTTTTTGGTTGTTTGTTGGTGGTGGTGACCGAACGCAGTGCATCAAATCAGGATTGGAGATGATGCACGTCCATCGGGGTCTGCGGTATCGACACAACATCAAGCCACAACAAGAACATCGCGATCGATTTCAATCGAATGACGAGTAGCGCCTTCCCAATGACTTGCCGCAATGCCATTTGTCAGAGCTGATGATAGAGCTATTGCCCGTTGTGACTCTCAACCGGCATCGATTACTTCACTTGTGCTTTAACCCAACCATCATGTTGGTGTCTCTCTCTCTCGCAAAGCCTCAGTGCCACCTAAAGGTCACTCGGTCCAACTTGCTTGTCGATTGCTTTCTTGTTTTTGGCCTGACATCTCTCGATTCTCACGACATGGGGGTTGCGTTCAAAGCCACCCTCTGTGCGGCGTGTAATGCATGCAAAGCAATGGCCACAAATTATCAATCAACTTAAGTAGCTCCTAAATAGTCGCTATCGAACCAAGCACTATTGGGCCGTGCATGATAAGCAGGCATGATAGTTGGGGTATAATGTGGTCAGTGTTAGATCCCACCATAGTTGGCTACTTTACCCAGTCTGGCTTCACTCGAGAGACTCATTTACCTTGACTTGGTTTAGCTCAGTCTAGTCATGGTCAATTGGTTAAATAGACTGCTTGTCTTTGATGACTAATAGAGAACGAGAAGACTAAAGCTTCATCGCCTGCACTGTTTCTTGCTGATAGGGCATTCGCATTTGGATAAATGGGCAAACCTCGTGCTTACACACTCCAGTTATGCTTAAACAACATTTCCAGGGACCCCACAAGATCGATTGAGATTACTGCTCTTTTGAAGTAAATCTCGGTCTAGTAACCACCATCAGCGTTTATATTAAATTGCACTCAAGATTTTCAAAAATACATATATAATCGACTTTTTTACGTTTGGTTAGGTCAATACAAACTGGATAAATATAAACAAAATGACTTACTAATAGACATCACTCTCATTTAACTCAACATCAAGTCACGTGACTAACGAGTGTACAAATTTAAACCATTTAGATTCTTAACATAGTTTATTTTATTTCGAGCCCTTCTAGTGCAGCTGGAATTTGCCCATAACCTTCAATTAAGTCGAGGATTTAATGTGGTCCGTAATGAATGTATCGATTGGATGCAATCATTGAGTATTGCAAATGTGAGCTCGAATCTCAAATGCATTGTCGGGTAATGAGTCAGTCGATGTGGTTCGAGTGTGGATGCTCAATTTGAGCCGTTGCCAATTTGCATTGCACCATTGAGTTTCCCTTTTTCTATCTTTTCTTTTAGTGTGAGTATGTGGTTAGCCAGTGCGGTGACAAGACCACTGAGTGACACTCTTTGCTGTGATCGGGTGAATGTGTGTGGCAATGACCGAGCACCGGTTTCGGCCTTTTCCGGGTATCTCCTAGTGTATTAGCCCGGTGGCAAGTGTCAGGCATGACACTAACACTTTTCGGTAAAGCGAACGAGCTTGCTTGGAATCAAGCAAGAGAACATTGCGCTAAACGGTAGTTTATGTAAATCCAATCTTCTCGTCACCACCCGTGATTTGATTTAAAGTTTCAACAAAGTAAACGGTGAACGAAACGAAGAGTGCTTTTTTCCAACCCTAATGGCAGTTAGACATTGCGGGCCTTAATGCTTCGTATTGCTCTTCTTCCCCCACTCTACTCTCTACTTCTCACTTGTCTAGATATACAAACACACATCCAAACGTTTATTAGGCTGGTTCACTTGGTATTGCCAAATATAAGCAAACCGACATGCAACTGTCGGCAGCAAGTTGGCAGGATAACTTGACCCATTAATGGCAAATCTTTCGTTATTTTACACTCAAAAAGCATTACAGGAGAAAGCAAGCCACAATGCAAACTTACCTTTTAATACAACACACCCAACACAACTCATTCGCACATTCACACACACAAACATCTCCAACATGTTAGACATCAAAGTTTTTTTTGATGTTTTGTCAGGCGCCAGTTTAGGCCACAGATTGCCAGTTTGTGTGTTAACATCCGATGACGCAAGTGCAAACAACGAATCATTTGAAAATTGTTTTCTACTTTTTACTTACTACAAACATACACACATATATAAAGCACTGCACCAATTATAATAAACCAACTTTGTTTTCTTCAAAGGTTTAGCGGTTTTTTCCTTAATCATATCAAAAAGGTGTACATATTAATTTGAGCTTATTTTAGCGAATACACTCACACACCTTAACCTGAGTACCTTAATTGCTTTCAATAGCAATGTGGAATATATATATAAATAAAATAAAAGGCCTAGTCAACCGCCAACTTTTCTGAAAAAAGAGAAAAATCTTAATATAATAAAAACTGAATATTTGACTAAGTTTTTGCATAGGATTAAGTGTCATTATTTATCTCCGACATGCCAGTGGTTTGCATTATACGCAAAAAAGTAGCATATCTAGCGTTTGGTACACCAAAAAAAGAAGGTAAAATTTTATTTAAAGATTCCAAGTGGATGACATATTGAGCGGGCGTGTTTGGTTACACAAACACATCTACACAAAGCAATGCTAATGCAAATAGAGACAATCAAACAACAAACGTGTCCACGTGGATTGTGAAACCCAAGGCACATTGAGAAATAGAAAGAGAGAGAGAAAGGGGGGAAAGAAGCCCATTGCAATCTGACCACTATCCATTGAAAATTGCAATACTAGCATGTGGAAGCATATCAAATATTATTTAAATAACCATAAATAATGTTTTTGCTATCATTGAAAGAAACAACAGCAACTTTGACCATTTCAAAACAAAGTCAATGGCCAGTCTAGTTATTACAAATTCCATTACTTTTACTAGTTGTTTTTTCCTATTTTGAAACGAATCCAATTACATTTTATGGAAAAGCAAATGGCAGTGTGACTAATGTCTCAGTAAATCCTCTTGTTCTATTAACACTGGATCACTCTTATAGTTTGCAGCTTATACCTATCAAATTTTTCTGATATATCCTCAAGTGGTTGTCTAAAATTGAGATAATTAAAATGTAAATTTACTTTGAATAGGGCTTTTTTGATTAGAATTAAGTAATTTCTAATTTATTGAATTAGATTGATACACACAATGAGACAATTTTTAATTTGGCCTAATCCTTAAACAATATGGTGAAAAAAGAAGACTATGTAAAATGAGTGAAAAGAATTAAGACATAAGCTATGTGCCAAAGAAGAATGTTTCCAAGTTAAACTAAGGAACGGGGTAGTAGGCAATACTATCAATCATTGCCAAGATTGACGGGCCAAATTGAATTACTTAATGGCCAATAAGTGCTTGGCGCAATAGAAGGCACATAGGTGCTGTTGAGTACACGCACATACACCAATCTACTGCCATGCACAAGTTTGCCATTGCTGCTGCTTGTGCTGTTGTAAATGATGTCGATGGTGATGAGGAATTAATTTTCATTTTGTCGCTCGTTCGCATTAGGAAAAGTCGACTAGCAACGTGTGCGTACATTATTACATGACCGGCAGGCACAATTTGAGTTAATTTGGCAGCGCGTTAAGCAAATAGATGGCAAGTTTACCAACAATACCAACATCACCCGCTAGGCTGCATGTCGTTTTGCCTGCCGTAGTGCGCTCACACATCCCATGGTGTTCTGGGTCCTCATGCTAGGCTATGCCCAGATCTAGTGTTGACAAATCTAATGAAAAGCATTATTTGTAATTCTATCCGGAGAACATCGATGGGGTACCGTCTGGTTAGATTATTTCAGGGAACACTCAGTCTCATTGGTTCCGTACCGTATTGATTGGAATGTGCAATTGTTTCTCATTTCGGTTAGGCATCTCTGCACCACTGGGCTTCGATTTTGTTCTCATCGCTTTTTGCACACTGTACGCCATCAAAACACGCAACGTACCGGAGAATTTCAACGAAGCAAAGTTTATTGGGTTTACCATGTACACTACACTGGTCATCTGGATTGCATTTGTTCCCATCTACTACAACTCAGATGAAAATGTTATCACACTGAGCTTGTGTATTAGCTTTTCTGCAATTGTTGCTTTGGTGTTGCTCTTTTTTCCCAAGCTCTACATTATACTGTTCAAGCCGGAGAAAAACAACCGAAGTTATTTCACCACCGCCAAGAATGTTCGGTGTCACATCGGGTACATGCCAGCGGCCACAACAACAAGTTCATCAATGGCAGTCTCACGTCACTCGTCTCACTCCACAAGTGAATTCAGCATGGAGTCACCACGGTAAGTTGACTTTTCTTTAGATGCACTCTTCTTACTCTTCTCCGCTGGGCTTGATTTGACAGAAATCACTCAATCGACGTGCATTACAAGCGAAGTGACATTGCAACAATTCACAATCCGTACTATTCCTCGTCGCCATACCCGCCACCTAGTAGTCATCATCACAACCATCACAAGCGTGGTGGTAAGAGGAAGAAAGGATTATTCTCACGACTTCGCATCAGCAAACAAGACAAGATTGCCGCTAACGTTCAGGAACACATCAGAGCGGTGAGAGCTGCCGAGGCACTTGATCGTCAAACTGCTCGAGGCCGACGAATGCACGGTTAGTTTTATGCTTTTGTCACTAAACGTTCATATAATACATATTTTATTTTGTTGCTTAAAGTAGCAAGTCAGAGTTTTTCGGAAAAGCCCACCGAAAGCCAAGACCATGGCGAACACTCTGGCTATCGACAAGAAGACACGGTAGGTTTATTGGCTCGCCAAGACACGGCTACCCGTCGGATACGTATTATCCACCTTCTCCGACGTACTTTCGGCGAAGATCTGGAGAAACTGCCTCAATTTTCGGCAATTGTCAACTGTCTTCGACACGAGTGCTCGCAAAGCTTTGTGGAGATTGCTACCCAGACTGTGATTGAGAATAGCAACGGTCTACTTAGTTCGACATCTACCAACGTACGAGCTCAAGAGACCAATCTCCGACGACGTAGTGATATTCGACAGGACTCGCAAGAGAACAGTAAGTTGAACCGTAGCTTTGTTAGATCATATGATTGCTCACTGTTGAATTATTCTTAGTGCAGAATCAACCAGCTCCGTCCGATTTTGCACGACAACATCACAAGATCAACAAAACACTGTCTTCTGATGAAAGTCTTCTCTCGGTGGCAGGCTCAGTGGTAATTGAAGAAAACATTAGCTCAGGCGAGGACTCGAGTCAGGACTCTGGTGTGTACAAAAATATTATCATCAATCTGAGCAACTTGTCCAAGGGGGAACATGCAGAGGGAGGTGAGCATTCACAGTCGGCCCAGTCCCACCAAATGTCTAGTTTTTCTGTGCCGCCTCAACTGATGTCACACCGATCTGTGCCAACCGATAGCAGTTCGAGTGAACGCACTAGTCAAGAACTGGTGGGTATTCTCAAAAAATCAAAGTGAGACTTGCAAACACGCATCAATTCGATCAATTTCTATTCCCTTCCTCCCTTTTCCTTTTTTCTTTTCCTTTTCCTCACAGACCAATCCCTTTTTGTTGCAATCATCAACTCCACTTTTTTCAATGTTTAACCTTTTGACCAACACACTTCCCACTATGACCTAATTAATTTTCTTTTAAATTCTTATGTACATTTGTTTTTTGACCTAATTTTGTCATTACAATTAATGCAACGTTACATTTGTTACAATTTATTTAATACATAATAAAACAATGCAATTTTCAAATTATTCAAATTGTTGATTGAAAGCATGGAATGCGTACAAACTAGCGGTAAATTCGGAGAACAGTGCATTGAATTGGCACTGAGTGTTGCATCTCAGTGTCGTTCGGTGGCAAGTAGAGTGGAGTGAGAAGTGTCGATGCCAGCACGCGCCAGGCTGGACGTCATGTGCCATTCGATGACAAGCAGAAACGGTGATAGATTGGTAACAAGAGATCGATCGAATGCTGCCAAATGGCCAGCTACACTCAAAGCGCAGCGTGTCATTTTTGAAATTTCATACTTGCTTGTCATCGTATGCCGAGTGATACCTTTGCCTTGTCTGTCGACACTAGCTGCTGCTGTACTTGTACTTTTCCATTGCCACAACTGGCGCAACTACTGTGTGATACCGCATGCTAAGCCACGACATGATTAACTCACAAGTGGTTCGCTGAACTTGACTGGACTATTCCACTCGAGACTCGGTTGGCTTTGCTTGTCAAAGTCACCAGGACAAACTAAGCATCGAGTTGCCAATGGAGACCACGTTCCATACGTCGACGATAAGTGTTGTACATGAGCCAATTAAAATGCACATGCGTCGGTGTTGGCTATCTGGCACCAGTTGCACATTGTCGCCGGCATCGTCGACGACATCACCGTCTGGCCACATCTTTTCCTTGCCGCGCTGAATCAAACCACTATGAGAAGTGAAGTGGTGCGCTGACCCACTGAATCCATCTCTCCCCTGCGCTCCATTTGCTTGTGGATTATTAATGACATCACAGTAGCAGTGTTTCTACAGTGCAAATAGTAGACCGAGTCACTGAGTGATTGAAATACGGTACCACTAAACTTTCAGTGCAGTTTATCAACTTTGAGCTCACTCAAGTAGTAATGGTTCGCATTGCATGACAAATTGAATCAAACTAGAGACTACGTCGACTTTGCACTTGTGCATTTTATTTTACATTTTAAGCTTTCTCGAATGAATAAACAAGTTTTATCTCCAACTATTTTATATACACCGCGCATAGCACCAGATTCATTTATTATGAAAGTGAAATGACAAGCAGAGAGTAGAGTACGTGTCGCCATTCATCGATTTGACCGTCGGGCCGATCTAATTACAACGAGTCTCACACCAGTGTGAAAATCTGTGACAATCTCCATTCATTGTGTCAGTGGTGCCGGGACGTGTCGGGTAGAGAAACCCCCCATTCACCCCCCCCACCTTGTGCCTCTTCCAATGCTTTTTTATATGAGTTCTACCACAGAACCACAGCTTTTGTTTGTATATGTTGCTCTGTATATAAAGCATCAGAGTAAGTGACTAACAAATGTGTCACAGTATCACCATAGTTTTTGTACGAAAACCAACTTTCATCGCCAAAAATATCCTGGGATATCTAGTAAGCAGCATTACTTCATCGAATCTATTCACCAGTCAGGTATGTGAGTGAGATTGGCGCAATAGGCCAGTCGAGTGGGTCCGCCATTACTTTGGGCATACCCTTGCAATCTGCACACGTCAGAAACCGCTTCTCACTTGCGGTCACCGGCTACTGCTAATCTGGTATTATCTTTTGCTTTCTCTTACTTTATGTCTCTCTCTCTCTCTCTCTCTCTCTCTTTTGCTCTCACCCTCTCACGTAAGCCTTCACTCGACTCTGTCGTCCTCATATAAAAAAGAAATTGTTTAAATTTAATTGCTGCTCAAGAATCAGTGTAGTGACACAAGTGGCTCCCGCGTTGATTGCTGGTCTCCACTTTGGCATTACTTCTGTTACTACGTGCCAGTCTTACCGTCTGTCTGGCTGGCTCAATTTTTATCCTAGCTACCGCCGATAAAGATATAAAGAGACAATAAAAAAGTTGACTCACTCGACTTTGATATTTCAGCTTATTAAACCTGACGCAAAAATGAGGCTTTGCAACTTTTTTTAGAGATGATGCGGACAATTGGAAAAGACATATAGATCAACAAGTTGAAAGACCGAGAAGGGTGAATCACGATGTGAGTGTAAGCGATCGGTGCAATCACGATCAAATAACACGGGACAATGATGAGCATTGCTCGAGTTGTGATTGATAACGGATGACACTGAGCCTACGATTGAGAGGGAAAGAGAGAGAGAGAAAGAGAGAGAGAGAGAGAGAGAGAAAGAGAGAGAGAGAG
>DVQH01002242.1:0-10424 GCA_018231625.1 Papilio phestus | reverse complement strand
TGAGATTAATAGCAGGGCTTTTACAGCAAAGCTGCCTCTCGCCCTGCTAAAAACGGATTACCTTGTTCACAGAGCAAATCTAAACTGGATAGCATTCAACGGCACTCCTCTGCCCAAAGCCAACAGTTTAATTACCGGGGTTCCGCTATATACAAAATTGAAAACCAAGAAGCAGACACACAAAACTGCATTGAAGCGACTTGGAATAAATGGTTTCAAGTCAAAAAAAAACTTAAAAAAGGGTAATGCGGTTGGTAGCAATCTACGGCTGCGAGTGCCGTTCAAATACTAAAACTACCTTTCAAGCTATCAAAGTGCTGGAGATGCTCTGATTCTCAATGGGTATTACCCAACTCGGCATTGTTTTTAACGAAAAGGTGCTAGTTGTAATTGGAGGTAGCACCAATCCATGAGCAACACTCATGATACCCGTGGTACAGCCATGTCCAAAGAGCTTTACTCGACCACATTGCCAGATCTAAACTGGATATGAGTGTCAAGAAAAAGCCAATGAGAAAACTAAGCTACGCTAGGATCAAACAATTATAGCAGACCTCACCGAGTTACAACTGTCTGCCCAGTACACCAAAAACTAGGAACAAGTAGATATTTTGGATTAGCTGACCCCACTTCAAGTAAAAATTCGCAGGGAACGACGACATTTATAAGCTAGTTAGCCTAAACTTGCTGTGAATCTGAGACTTAGCAAAGAAAACTCGTCAAACAAAGTATATAAAATTGTCACCAAATGTACCGACCATTTTTAACCCATTGTGACACTCTATAAGTAAACTAATTGTTCATAACCATTGTTACCTATCTTAATTTAATGGCATTTAAAACGCCAGTAATAAACTACTTGGCTAGTCACCCAATGTACCAAACATATTTATTAATGCATTGAGTTATACTATCAGTTAACCAATTAGTCATAACTTCTCTAAACTTAATACAAACGCAAGTATTTAGGTATTAAAAAACACAAAATGTCAGTAATATATTTTTATATTTTTGAATGCAAATATAAAATATACTTACCAGTTTTAGGACGTTTTTTGAGACCATTCTTCTCAATGGGCCGCATTTTGAGCCATTTATCCAGCTTAGCACGGTACGAAGGGACAAGCTTCTTGGTGAGTGACACTTGATGCAGCTTCAGGTAGAACTCGGTGTTATCCCAATTTTCCTCGGTTCCAACCATCTCGGACGAGTTTCCTTCACCACCGCCACTTTCAGTCAGGTTGATGTAATCCAAGTAACGATTCAATGGCATTGCGCCACCATCGCCACTCAGGTGATACATCACCAACCAAGCCAGAAGCATCTTCGCAATGATAAATCGAGCCATTGTAGTCGTAGTCGAATTTGTAATCCACAAATTCAACTAATCAACGGCAATCGGACGGTATATTGGCAGTGTCAAATTGAGCTTTAAAAAAGCTTAAAATTTTAAATAAAAAAATAAAAAAAATTAATTTAAATTACAAATTTAAATAAAAATAAAGATTACCGGATAAGTTTTAAAAGATATAAGCTTATCCGGCAAACGTACTCACACACTTATTAAAAAAGAATTTGCGGGTTTGCAATTTTATTTAAATTTACAAATATAAAATTTTAAAAATTTTATTTTTGCAATTTTGCAAATAAAATTGCCAATTTAAAATTCAGACAAATTATTTATTTAAAAAAAATTCGCAAAATTTCGAATTTTTTCTAAGTTTGAGCCAGCCACTAGTTGAAATATATTTACTATATATTACCTTAGGCACGTGTCACGGCAGTGGAGTAATAATCCAAGAAAGGATTCTCGGTTAAACTTCTTCGACTTGACGATGTCTCCTTCTCGCTCTTTCTGGTTTAATTACCAGACACACAAAGACACCAGAGGTCCTCTCTGGCTGGGGGCTTGAGACTGACTGGTACTTGATATGCAAACTCGCGTGGCTCGAATGGTCGATTGGTGTGTGTGAGTGTGAACTTTTTCGGGTAATGAGTCACATCGGGTGCCAATTGGAGGCGGAGCGTCACTTCCATTACACCAGTGGTTTTCTCACCTCTCTCTCTCTCTCTCTCTCTCTCTTCACAACCAGTCCCGGGATCTGGATCGGCCATTACCCGAGATAGAGCCATCCACAGGCGAGTGCAATGGCATTTGCTTGCCTTTGCATATTGGCTTTCTCTCCCTTTCTCTCTCACGCACTCACTCACTCTCTCTCTCTCTCTCTCTCTCTCTCTTTGTCTCTCTCCCACTCTTACCTTTTCTCTCGCACTCTTACCCTTTCTCCCTCTTTCTCTCTCCCTCTCACACTCTTACCCTTTCTCTCATTCGCACTCTATTTGGCACTCTCTCTTTTTGTCTCTCTCCTCTCTCTCCCTCTCTCTACCAATCTTTCACTCTCTCGCTTACCCTCTTTTTTTCTCTCTCCTTTCCTCTCTTTCACACACACTCTCTCACTATCTCTCACTCTCTCTCCCACTTTTTCACTCTCTCTCACTCTCTCTCTCTCTCATTCTCTCCCACTCTCTCTAACTCTCTCTTACTCTCTCTCTCTCACTCTCCCTCACTCTCCTTCACTCTCCTTCACTCTCTCTCACTCTCTCTCACTTTCTCTCATTCTCTCTCACTCTCTCTCACTTTCTCTCATTCTCTCCCACTCTCTCTCTCACTCTCTCTTACTCTCTCTCATTCTCTCCCACTCTCTCTCACTCTCTCTTACTCTCTCTCTCTCTCTCTCACTCTCTCTCATTCTCCCTCATTCTCCCTCACTCTCCCTCACTCTCCCTCACTCTCCCTCACTCTCCCTCACTCTCCCTCACTCTCTCTCACTCTCTCTTTCTCTTTCACTCTTTTCCTGTCTATCTATCTATCAATTTATCTATTCATCCATCTATCCAATCTATCTATTTATCTATCTCTAACCCTCTCTGGTTCATTCTTACGTTCACTCTTACTTTCACACACACACACTCTCTCTCTCTCTCTCTCTTTCTCTCGCACTCACTCTCACCTTTTCTCTTTTTTCTTCCTTTCTCTCTACACTTAACTTTTTCTTACTTTTCTTTCTCTCCCTCTCTATCATTTTTTTCACCGCAATTTCACTCAAACCCATTAAAGCAATCAAAACCACCGTAATGCAAGATTTTCATTATTCTCGATTCAACTGCTTGTCTCTGATTCCCAAAGCAGTCATACCAATAAAAATTAATTTAGAGTGCATAATTTAAGTATATCAAGAGTAAGCGTTTGAGGTTTGAGCCATTGGGTTTGATTAAAGTTTAAATTACTTAAGTGATTCAATATTTTAGTGAGACCTAAGTTATATAACGTACTTAGGTCTAAACAATTAAAAAACACTTGAGCAAGCTATTAATTTTTGCCCGGGACACAAAATAATTGGAAATCTAGAAGCTAGGATCTAGGCAGAAAAATCAAATTAAAAATTGAGTTTACTAGGAAAATACCAATTTTATGCAAATTCAAGATTGATCAATCTATTTGCACTGATTAATTTATATTAAAAATTTCTTACTGCAAAATGCTATCATCATTATCATTATCTTTACCATTAGCACCACCACTTTAAAGATAATTTAATTTAAAAGCTTTTTCCAAAGTTGATCACTCCCAAGACAAATATTTTGGTGTATGTGCGATGAAAAATTAATTTAAAATTTTTAAAATAAGCTTTTTTGGGAGATTTTTCTATGAAAATTATATAAAATTTATGCAAAAATATTTCCGGAAAAACCTAAATTTAGGGCTAAAATGATATAAAAATTTGTGATTTATTTATTTTAAAATAATAATATTAATGAAAGTTCTAGAAATTTCCATGGCGAGTTTTTGAGCCTGGGGAAACAAAAACAAAATTATTGGAAACGCACAAACGAGATAAATTAGTTTTCATTAGCCCCAAAAAAGTGAGCAAGGAAATTTTTGAAATTTTTTGTTTTAGTTCCCGTAGGATGAACCGTAATAACACTTTTGGTGACACAAACCAAACTTTGCAATCAATTGCGCGTAATTAATTTGTACTATTATTGTTTTTTGCGGAATTTAGTTTATCAATTTAGTATCAAAATTTTAAGGTTACGATAGAAGACGATACTCACAAATTGAGTTGAAGAATAAAATAAATAAATAAATAAAAACACTCATGAGTCATGAGTCATCACGAATATTCCAGGAAAAAGTGTAAACTTTTCACCTAGTTAATCCTTGTATCAATAATAATAATAATTCTAGAAATATAATTTTACAAATAAAATTAGTAAATAAATATTTACTAATTTTATAATTTAATTCATTGAATAAGCATTAATATTTAACTGTACGCGACAGAGCATAAATGAGTAAGTTAGCTTTTGTAGTCCATTTAAAATTTTACAACATTAATTCATATTTTGTCCGTTAAGTCCCCTAGCTTATGCATATTGTTTGTATTGAAATTAGTTGTCAATGGCAATTAATACAAAGCAAAATATATTTAAATTATAGCAAAAAATGTTTACTTGAACTTACCAAATTACAAGATTTTTCCTATTCAAAACCTAAATTTATATAATAATTTTCTGTTGTTTGCAAAATGGTGGCAGAAATGGGATATCTTTTAGCCTCTAAAAATCAGTCGTATCGTATTGCCATGATCTTAAGACAATCGTTGCAGCCTGCTAGAAAAACCGGTGACATGCTCGGGATCTGGTTAAGGTCAGGATAAGAACGATAAGAAGGATAAGACCCGAAAACACTACGGGGCGTTGGGATCGTCATTGACCAAGATGAGCATAGTGGCTTGAAGTAAACTTGCTCGAGATGCTCGAGGTCTGATTGAAGTCAGGATAAGAACGACGAGGAACCTGAAAACACTAGGAGGCATTAGAATTGTCGTTGACCAACATGCTAGAGCGAGATGCGCACAGTGGTCGAAAGTAGGTCCTAAATGAGAAGAGTTTGATATTGGAATCGGCACCTTACAGTGATAATGGTTACGAAGAAGTTGGTAGATCCGAGTCGAAATCTGGTATAGCATGAAAACGACATGAGTATCCCAGGCAAAGGTAATTTCCGTGAGTAGGTTAATTCAACTTCTCAAAGTATATTAACAAGCTTAGAAAATGTCAACAATGTGGTTGGACTGAGCACCAACTTACGATCTTTTTATTCAAAGATCTCTCATAGTCTACTTACAGGCCTTGTTTGTTTGTAGTAGCAATAGAGCTTAAAATAGTGCTTAACACTTACTTATGTCATTCTTATAAGAATTTTTAGCAAATTGTGAATTTTTTTATATTAATACTATTGATAGTTGATAACACATTGAAGATTTAATTTGAAGAGTTTGGCAACATTACTCTGGATTGAGTATAAATTTACTACTCCCGCGTTTTGTAAAACCACCTTTTACTGTAAATTTCAATTGATTGCATAAAATGGGTCTGGTTGAGGTCAAGATAAGAACGACAAAGGAACTGAAAACGCTAAGGGAAGTTGCCTAACATGCTAAAGCGAGATGCGCACTGTGACCCATAGAGAAAGCGTGATATTGTCACTCATTGCATAAAAGTTCACCAAAGCTCCGCGTTTTTTCCACTGTTCTTCATCCTCGTAATGGACACAAACTATTAGCAGTATTTAAAACAGAGTTTCCATGTACTTTACTGTACGCAAACAATGTCGCCGCTGTTTATGCGAATTTGCAAGCAATTGAGTCTAAAGTCCCAGTGTGGGATGATCCACTCAGACGTCATGAACTTAAACTCAATGTAAATAAGAAGGGAGAGCTGAGCTCTCGCCTATGAGCAGGGCAAGAGAAGTGCGACGTAGGTTGTCAGGCTTGCTCGAGTTTCAATGTCTCGATTCTCGGGCTTCTTGGGAGCCTGGGACACCAAAGTCTCATCCAATTATTCTTTCCTCAAAAGGATTCGTTTTGTAAAGTT
Source organism: Papilio phestus (assembly GCA_018231625.1). Classification (NCBI taxonomy): domain Eukaryota; kingdom Metazoa; phylum Arthropoda; class Insecta; order Lepidoptera; family Papilionidae; genus Papilio; species Papilio phestus. Next base: position 4,484 of record DVQH01002242.1, on the reverse strand, counting down.
TAAGCATTTTTGGTGCCCGGGAAGTATACTTGAATTTTTGTGAGGACAGACGGACGGACGGACAGAAACATGAGATTAATAGCAAGGCTTTTACAGCAAAGCTGCCTCTCGCCCTACTAAAAAGTCGGTAGAACCGAGTCTGGGATGGTATGTGAACGACATGAGTGGCAATGTTAGCCGAAGGTTGACGAGAGTTCACATGTCAGCAACATTAGCCAAGAAGCAGTTTCATCGTATTGCCACGATCTCAAGACAACACATCATTCGTGGCAGCTTGCTAGAAAAATTCTAGGGGTCTGGTTGAGGTCAGGATAAGAACGGCTGACCAAACGGAAGAACGAGGGACCTGAAAACACTAGGGGCGTTGGGATTGACCAGCATGCTAGAGCAAAATGCGCACTAGTGGTCTAAAGTAGACCCATGAAGAGAGCATGATATTGGAATTTGAACGCTAAAGTGATACTGGACACAAAAAAACTCGGTGGATGCGAGCCGAAGTTTGGGAAAGCGTGCGAACGATATGAATGCCAATGTTAACGGAAGCTACTGGTTGCAATGCATAGTCACATGATCTGCCAAACAAAGAGGACATTCTACCAAGTAGAAGCTTAGTAGCTAATTGGTGATGTGAGACGGAGGCATCCAAAGGAAGTCAACAAAGCAAAATACTTGTTAAGACCCAAAAAGTCGTGGGGTACACTAGTAGCCCTTGACTTAAGATGTTGCTCGATACGACAAGAGGCTACACAAACAGCCTGTAGGTTGACAACAAAGATACTGGATTATCGATGTTTGAAAACGTGAGATTTGAAAAGAAAAGGGGGAAGTGATGTGATTTGCAAATATACTCTAGATAGAGAATAAATCCACTACTTATAGCGTTTGTAAAACCTCCATCTACTGTAGATTTCAGTTGATGACATTAAATCCAGTGCTGATCGCAACAAAACTTAAATAATTATATTAAAAAGTTGGTGCATTAATAAAATTCTTTATAAATAATATAATGTATAATTTTAATATAATAAAAGTAATTTGAGATTTGAGCCTTGGGATTTGATTAAAGTTTTAATTACTTAAATTATGCAATTTTTTTTATTAAGAGCTAAGTTATATAACATACTTAGGACCAAACAATTAAAAAACTTGAGCGGGCTATAAATTTTTGCCCGGAACACAAAATAAATGGAGATCTGGGATCTAGGATCTAGGTTGCCTTTCATTTTAAAGATAATTGATTTTAAAAGCTTTTTCTAAAGTTGATTACTCTCAAGACAAATATTTTGGTGTGTGTGTGATGCAAAATCTAAATTAATTTTTTAAATATGCTCACAAAGTGAGTTGAAGAATAAAATAAATAAATAAATAAGAACACTCATGAGTCATGACTCATGACTCATAAGTCAAGAAGCATTGCTACTATCTCAAGACAATGTGTCATTCGTGGCAGCCTGCAAGAAAAACCGTTGGCATGCTCGGGGTTTGGTTTAGATCAGGATAAGAACGACGAAAAACCCCAAAACACTAGGGAGTTGGAATCGTGGTTGATCAGCATGCTAGAACGAGATTTGCACAGTGTTGTGAAGTAAACTCATGAGGAAAGTCTGATAGTGGTATCGGTACCCTTAAATGATCTACAGCAAACCTGATACGTGGGGTCAACTTAACCAGCCAAGAAGACTGACTAGCTCAGTGCTCTTCACCTTTCTCAGCGGAAGTCTCTCAAGACACCAAAACTTTGCATGGGCAAAGCGCGGTACTCACCTACTCGTTTCGCCGCATGTAGAGATCAACACTTCATAAATCGATTATTTCTATTGTTTTGTTAATTCTTCATATTTACAATCTAATTAAATCTCATTCTTCATATCTTACAACTTTGATTATTTGTGTGTTGGTAGGTAAGTGACTCTCCGTATAAGAATTGAGGTCTATCAATCTTCAAGGAAAAGTACCATTGGGAACTAATGTCTATTGGATTTATGCTTGATGTTCTAATCTTTACAAGGTTCCTCACAACTTCACCAAACGAGTGCATCTGTGGAGATGTTTGAAAATTTCACGGAGGCGAAACACCGGAAAGAGATATCGAGACCGACTTCGGACAGTTTTTCTCCAACACCATCAGATATGTCCCGGGTAAGGCGAGGTATCAGGTTTTTCTCCCGTGGATAGGCTCAGTAAGAGTATTGAGACAGAGCTATGACCGAATTGGGAGTACAACACCTACGTGCCAGATTAAAACGTAAAGGGCAATTAGAGCAGTACCATAGAGAGATATCTAAATATCGGCCGAGAGAACGGTGGAGTAGCTGGCTAGTGTACGAAGAAGTCGGTAGATTCAAGTCGAAATCTGGGATGGCATGCAAAAGACATGAGTGGCAATGTTGGCGAGGATTCACATGAAACCTATGCAAGTGTTGCATAGTGCCATAGTCTGAGGAACAGAGAGTACCTAAGGACAATCTACCAAGTGAAAGCTGAGTAGCAAATTGGTGTTGTGAGACTATAAACGGTAAGCTATAAATTTCTGCCCGGGACACAAAATAAATGGATATCTGGGATTTTGAATCCCAGATCAATCAACTTAAAAATAGTGTTTACCAGGAAAATACCGATTGTATGCAAATTTAAGATTGAGCAATTAAAAAACTTGAGTGGGCTTTATATATCTGCTTAGTACTAATGCATTTCAATGTAATTCATATTTTAAAAAATTTTAGCGCAGATTGCTATTATCATTATCTTTTCCATTATTGTCATCACTTTAAAGATAATTCAATTTAAAAGCTTTAAAGTTTATCACTTCCAAGACAAATATTTTGGTGTATGTGCAATGCAAAATTAAAATTAATTTTTTAAATATGCTTTTAAGGGAGATTTTTTTATTAAAATTATATAAAATTCAGGCTAAAATATTTCCAGCCAATATCTAAATTTAATCCAAAATTATTATATAAGAATTTGTGCTTTATTTATTTATTTAAATTTATTTTAAAATAATAATATTAATGAAAGTTCTAGAAATTTCCATGGCGAATTTTTGAGCCTGGGGAAACAACAACAAAACTATTGCAAACACACAAACAAGATTAATTAGTTTTCATTTACACCAAAAAAGTGAGTAAATGAGTGAAAATGCAATAAAAGTTTTGAAATTTTTTTGTGTTTTTGTTCCCGTAGGATGAATCGTAATTACACTTTTGGTGACACAAGCTAAACTTTGCAATCAATTGCGGGTAATTAATTTTTACCATAGTAGGTTTTTGCAAGATCCAGTTTATTATTTTAGAGTTAAAAGTTTTTTGAGTAGGATAAAAGACGCTACTCATAAAGTGAGTTGGAGAATAAAATATAAATAAAAACACTCATGACTCATAAGTCATCATGGATATTCAAGGAAGAAGTGTGAACTTTTCACCTAGTTAACCTATGTACCAACACTAATGATAATTCTAGAAATTTCTATGACAAATTTTTAAGCCTGGGGAAACAAAAACAAAATCATTTGAAACCCACAAACGAGATTAATTAGTTTTCATTCGCACCCAAAAAGTGAGTAAATGAGTGAAAATGAAATAAAAGTTTTGAAATATTTTGGTGTTTTTGTTCCTGAAGGATAAACCGTAATAACGATTTTGGGGACACAAGCTAAAGAGGGTTGCCCATTAAGCATGGTAGTGTGGCCTCAAAACGAAAGTTTGTCCGATCAAGCTGATTTTTTCAGGAAAGTTAGATTATTGTACAGGTATAAATTCCACAAAAAAATTTTCTCAAAATTCCATCTCGTTTTTGAGATATGGCGTTTTATATTTTCAGAAATGCGAAAAATGACAACTTTGATTGCCCCTTTTCGATATACGTTCCCAAGTAAAATGAGTAATAATAGGCATAAATCAAAAGTTAACAATCTATTTAATCAATAGCAAACGGAATTGAGCGTCATGGAGATAATATAATTAAGATAAGACTCACAAACTTACTATAAGTTTGCAAAAGCTGAAAAAAATTGTTTCTTCCAACTTGTTTACACTTTGTGCTCAAAACAAAGCAACTCGGAACTTAAAACGCATGAAATAATAAAGATCATTTAGTATACTAATTGTTTACCAAAGATGAGATTTCAATCTTATCTGTGAACTGTAAACAACGTGTCTATATTCATTGATTTCATCAAATTGTCAAAACGTATCCACAGAGGACGTAACACTAACAACACCACAAGCATGTGGTCGATTGTAAACACACACACACACACAGTGGCACTTGAATTTCTTGAACAACAAACTCACGATTTTCTCAATCAAACTCCTAAATGGCTTTATCAGACAACAATTTGAACATGTGTGAACTATTTTGGAACAGTTTACTAAAAATAGGTAACTCTTTTTTAAAATCTTTAATTTTTGTTGAGCTGAACTTGTTTTCCTTCAATCATCCAGTTTTCCTTTTCGAATATGGCTAAGATTTCACAACTCAATTCG
>DVQH01002241.1:0-10427 GCA_018231625.1 Papilio phestus | reverse complement strand
GTGCGCCCGCGCCTAGTTGCGCCCAGCGTAGAGGTACTGCACCGATCCGATCCAGAGTGGCGCCGCAGCATCGCTGTCTGTTGTGGGTGAGTGTGAATGGGGGTAGCAGTGGTAGACACCGCCGCGATCCATTCTGTCACTGGCAACCCCTGCAGTGCGCAACCGAGATCGCCCTATGGGCAATCCAACACTAGATTTCTCTGGTATTCAGTTGTTGACAAGTATTGTTGTGAGGATCACTGCAGGGCGCAACCGGGCTGCTTCGGTTGCGCTGGCTGAATCCCATTGGAACCAGGCACCGACTGACCAACCAGACCAGGATGACACCGACTGGAGCAAAGCGACCACTAGGAGCGAGCGCGGCAGCGACACACACCACACTCCACTCGGTGGCGCTAAAGAGATCACCACCAACTCGCCTGCCAGCCACTCGCTCCCAGTGCGCCGCGCCATGTCTTGCAGCTAGTGACGGCCGAGTCTCACTCACTCGGCGGCAGTCAGAGCGTGCGAGTCGCAAAAGAGAGCCAACCCGATTGAGCGACCAGTGGAGCCAGACGCCACCGACTGGCTTACCATCTAGTACCACTGGATCCTAAACACCTCAATCTGTTTGGTTTCAGCCTATGGTGATTGGCTGTGACGAGTCACATTCACCTGTACCATCTCTAGGGGCAGTTGTCACTATTTATTAGTGTCATCTATTTCCCATCTTAACTCTACCCAAGAGTGTCAACATAGCTCAAGGAGTGAGACTTGTCTCTCAGTGCTCTCTTGGGCCAATCATCAGTACTCGGTGAAAGCGATGCCACTCGTTCCAACATCCTCGGGTGGCTCTCGAGGCCATCCAGCAGCTTATTCAGTGGTCAGTGCGCGTGCCACCGATTGTTGCTAGACATTGTACTGTGCATTTGGTTACACGTTGGCACGTGCTGTCCCACAGCAAGTGTGTGTGAGTGTCACTGAAGCATCCTGTGCAGCACCATCACTTTCAGCAAGCACTCGGCCCGATTACGCTCGTCACTGGCGAATCTCACATTGCATCGTTGGCGCAACTCGTTTCGCACTGTGACTTCGAAGTACTTCGAAACAAAGCGTGCCGCACGTTGCGTTGTGTGGTTGCCAAGTGGAGCCAGCGACATTTGGCTCCAACTCGACTCGACTCGGATTGGCCAGATAACTGGGCTAGGGATAAACAAACCGAGCCAATCGGTCATCGGCACTGGCCTCGCGCGCCATTACCACTCTCTCAAGTGCGCCATCCCACTCTTCCTGATCTCCAATTCCCCAGTGGACAATCGTGCCACTCTCTGCGACAAAGTAAGTGATCGATTCGCGCCGCGCGCCAAGTGTGCACTTCAACGTCAAACGTGCGCGAGATGAATACTAATAAAAGAGCTACTAGTTATCCTTGCGCAACCTGTCTAGGTTGTCTATTGGATCCGGTGAATTGAATGAATTCCAACCGGGCACTGGTCATCGGATTCACTCCCGAGAGTCGAGGTTATGCCGTGCGCCCAACTTGACTCCCCTTTCTTGCCACTAGTCTTTCCACACGTATTACTATTTTTGCGCTTGTTTCACATACACACAACGGGGCTTGAAAAACTGGCTCTCAGTCTCTGAGCGCACTGCGCCACCAGGCAAACTCTCAATCAAAGTAGCAGTGCCAGTAGCACTAACGGTCCGCACCATCGGCCACACGCGCCACTGGAGCGAGCTGGTTGCACGCGTTGCAATGGTCAGCGCGTGATGGCTCACACTTTCCACCAGTTGCTATCGAGCACTGCCCACAACCACCACCACTGGCCACTGGCCAGTACAGTACTCCACTCAATTCACTGTCACCTCCAATTGCAAAGCTTACTCATCAATTCTATCCTTGTGCAACTAATAACCCCTCAGTTCGCTTTTCTCACTCCCCCTTCTTGGCCAAGCAAGCCATTGCAGTCCAGATGGCTAGTGAACGCTTCGAGTGGTGAGTGGTATTGTCGTTGGGTGATCTCTACAGTGATCAATGCTTTGGTGCTTTAACTCGCTTGGTCTGGTGTTACTCGACGATTGGCGCGCTTTTCCTTCTTTGTCATCAATATAAATCAATGCCTGTTCGGGCCATCGTGAAGCGATGGCATTAGGCTGGTGCACTTTTGGCCAGCAACAGAGGATGGCTGCAAAGTGTTGTGCACCGAGGGCACAACATGTGCCAGGCAAGCAGGCAAAGACTCGGAGCAGGCGAGTCGAGTTGAGAGCGCCAGTGTGTCTGTGTGAAGGCCATCGCGCCCATTATCATCCCGCCTGCGACACTGCCAGTGAGCGCGAGAGAGATGGATGGATGTATTTCGCAACCAGAACCCGCAGTGAGAGAGCGCTCACTTGCTTGCCCAGTGTTGCACACTGCTCATGTTGGACTCAAAGGCTTAGACCCTCAAGGCGCTCTGCCTCGCTCGCTCGCCCGCCCGCGCTTGACAACGATCGTCGCCATCGGGCGTCGAGCTGCGCAACGATGCCTGCGCGCTGTGCGAGGTGAAAAACTCGTTCCCCCTCACACTGCCAGTGTCCAGTGCCAGTGCGACTCTCGCTTTCGCTCTTCGATATCGGTCGACAATCACTCTGCCAATCGGTCAAATCCCGCCAAAATTGTACCGGGATTTTACGAAATTTGACTGCCCTGTTGCCAATGAGTAGCATTGGATTTTTGCAGAGTTTTGTAGTTTTAGATTTGTTACGAGGTGACACCCTCGAAATGGCAGCTGCGAAATGCGAAGTTGCCAGTGAGAGCAATTGTTGTGCTATTCAATCACTCTAGAAATAACCCTTTGAGTGAAGCAAGTGGTGAGCAAAGGTAGTGTGGGGCACGATTTATGGCACTGACAGTGACCGGGCGGACAGCGTGCGCAGTCACCACCACGATTGATGCTCGACGTCGTCGACGGCGACGTCTCCTCGAGAGCCAGTATCGTAGTGCGATCTCTCCCTTCGCCACCGATGCTATCTCCGGGCGACCGAGCCACACCAACCGGACTGGACCATTCCCAATTAGCAGCCTGACGGATTCTCCGATTCGCGACGGACGAGCCAGCCTTCACAGTGACAGGCGAGCAACTGCTCTGATCACTTGTCAAGCTCACACTCGCCGACTTGTCCTGATTAGTACTCCACTTGCGTGGCACTAATGCCACTTTGATCCGACTGTTGTTGACTCGGACCACTGGCTAAGAGTTACAATGCCCACTGTAACTACTGGACCCGATTACATAAGACACAGTCTACTGGTCTACTCACACTTGCAATTCAGTGGAGCAATCTACCACTCGGACATACTGTTCTTCCACTCGTTTAGTGTTTCGCACCGCTTAATCTAGCGAGTACGTAGAGCAATTCGAGCTCGCAGTGTGCCTTCGCTAGCGCTAATCTCGGCGCTTTCCTGTCCGCCTCCGTCTGAGGTCGAGGCACACAGTCGGGTATAAGCAAATGAGACCAATGAGACGATGTTCCACGCTGGCCTCTTTGCCCGCCACCCTGGAGAATCGTGGCCGTTTGGGCCTTGGTTCCCATGCGTCTTCTTCATCTTCCAATCCAAACGAACCTGGTGAATACTTTCAGACTGATTAAGTCGGCCACGGGCACGACGGTAGCGCGCGCTTTTTCACACTATATACACAACTGGAGGCTCTTTTTTTGGTGATTTAGTATGAATGGCTTGGCGCCACCGGTTGGCCAGATTAGGTTACCGGTTGCCTGCTGGCGCCCCGGGGCAGGGTCGGCGGCCCCGGCAGGCCAGGCCAGTCAGTCTCGCTGTATCTCCACACTCCACACTCGTCCGCCCGCGCCAGTCTGTCAGACGCGCGGTCATTGGCACTGATTGTGGCGCGCGCGCTCCTCTGTCTAACTGGCGTCTGGTGTCCTGTCTGCCAGTGCCACTCGACACACCCCCATTCCCCCACCACCCCAGTGCGCCCCGTGCCATGACCCCCTCACCTGGCGCCGACCCCACTCAGACACTGTGACCCTCACAGTGGCCCTTGCAGTGGCTCCCACGCAGAATTGCGAAAGTCTCACTCCTCTCGCCAAGCAGAAGTAGGAAGCGAGAGGGAGCAGAGATATCGATCGAATTCGCTCCCCCTCACAAGCACGTCCCGCTCCTCCGACGTGCTCAGCCTCAACAGTGCACTCGTCCGCATCCCATGTGGCGCGCACTAGGGACTAACTGTGCAAAACACTGCAAAACTGTCGGACTCACACTTGGCTTTTCTGCTGGGTTTCCGGTGATGTTGCTGACCCACATAGAAAGCGTTAGTACCGTCTAGTACCTGTGTCCGAGTGACTGTGGCAGCAAGTTGTTTGGGAGAATTCAATTAGACCAACACCAGGCACTATCGCTACTGGCTGGCTACCTCTACCACACGGCAAGTAACGGTCGCTGGCTGACAGACTTGATATCATCAACAAGTGTATATTAGGGAGAGAGATGAAGCAGCGCGCGCCTGCGGCATCGATCCTGCCTTCTTCCGCAATGCACACCAGTACTGTTGGTGGCACTCGCCCTGTGGCTCTGTCCCATACACTCCGCCTGGTGCCGAGCTCCATGTACTTCCAGCTAGCGACGGTGACGGTGTCTAATTTTACTTTCGCCTCGCTCCCGCGCGCGCCAGCCACCTTGGAGACAGAGGCCTGGCCTCCAGGCACTTTGTCAGCATAACTCACTCGTAGATGATAAATCTTTTTGTGGCATTTAGAACTCGCTTCTAATTGGACTTACCCTGTTGGGTTGTGTCACGCAAGTGTAGGCAGATTTGTTTGGTTTATGTCTTGGGTCTTGGGTTTTTTATCGATAGCGTTGCACGGCCTTTAGGGCCACTTGTTTGATTTGACCCGTGTGCTAACCCAACTCCCTCTCTCTCTCTCTCTTCCCTTCCTCCCTCTCTGTGCCGTTGTGTGGTGAATGGCGCCACCCTCGACCCGCGCCCGACTGGCCTACCGACCGACCGTCATCCGCCCGCCCGCACCGCACACTCGTCACATTTAGGCCTACTAGTGCAGCACCGCCGACCTCTCGGCAAGCTCTCGCGCTTGCAGTCACGTCGTCTCCAGTCCTCGCCGCGCTCTCCCTCTTGCGCCTCTCTCGGTGTGGAGCACCAACAAGCAGAAGAGAGTGACGAGAACTCTCATCTCTCTTTCTCCTATAAACCGAGAAGATCACACACCGCTAGGCAAAAGACAATTCAAGTCCAAATGACTCCTCCTCTGGCGCGGCCGTCACTGGCGCAGTCAGCCAAACCACCGAGCCGCGTTGTCGGCCACGTCTCCCAACAGTGTTGCTGAGGCGCGTGGCGCAGTGAGGCACAGCAACAGTGCCACTCCGTGTGTCTCAGTGCCGCATCCTCACTCTACTCTCTCTCTCATATCTCTCCCCCTCTCCCTATCCCTGCTCATCATCATTTGTGTGCCCTCTCCCAATTGCTCACTCTACCGGTGTATCCCTATTCGATGTCTCGATGCCGAGTAGAGATCAGAAGATTGTCAGACATGATGCTGGGGAGTGTGACAACGATGCGCAGGGCCACGTTTCTCGAATCAGAGTGTGATCTCGCTAAATAAAAAATGAAGAGTTGTCGATCGATGGGTGCAATAGAGTTGGATCGAGTGAAGCGAGCGTAGTTGGCATATATACACACACGCTCATCATGTCAGCGAATCGCTCGATGAGTCCTGTGAATGGTTCCAGTCGTCTCGACTCTAAACGCCACATGATTTCGCACCACCCGTGCCACACCTCCAACGCAGCTCCCCGGCACCGAGCCAGTTTGTGCCGTGCCAACTGCACCAACACTACAACCAGTCAGTTGTCGTCGTGATCAAGCTCGCAGCAATGTAATTGATGCGAGAAGAATCCTTTCTCTCACTTGGTTTGAAGAAATCAACTCTCTACAAATCTCTACAAGAAGATTCGAGTTTGAACCCACAAAAGGTGGTGAATCGAATGGAATCGAATCGCGTCACGACACGACATTCAATGCCGTGTCGATCTCAACCCACTTCCATTGTCGATCACCACTGGGTATATCTCACAACAAACACTCATCTTTTTCAGTAATTCTCTTCTCTTTACTTCTCGATGAGAAGTGCGACAAAGTACGACAAAGTCGTTCTTTTGTTTCCCACGCGCTTTCCCTTCTCACTCTTTTTTGCTTTTTCGATGATTTCATCTTTGAATCTCTTTAGCAAAAACTATCCAATAGTTTATCCCTTTCCCCTTCTGGATTTTGTACCTTTTAGGACATTTTTTATTCGATGTCATTTATATGAAATATCGAAAATAATCCCTAGGTAATTTTAATCAATTATTTTATATGTTTTTAATATATATATTACACATATTTAAAACATGTGGTCAAGCCACATTAATCCCTCCGCTAGTGATACTTTTTTACCCGGTGACACACCCCTTTCCGCGTGATCTAGTGTTTTGTACGTTCTCTTTTTTCTCACCCTCTTTTGCTTACTCTTCGTTAGTTTTTAGTGTTTTATACTTTTATAAAAACAACCACAATTACCAAATTTGATTTGCAAACAAAACAAAAAACGATTCAAAAATCACATAAACGAAACAAAGCACACAAAAGACAATTAGACGTCACAAAAGTGATCGCGAATCAGTCGGTTGTATTGCTCCAAGCGCCGACTTCGCATCTCTCTACTCAACACAAACAGACATACCGTGAACCGTGATCGTTGTGTTATCACCTACACACCGCTAAGCCGTGTATAAGAAGTCTCTTTGTGATAGTTTTCACAATTATATATATATATATATATCAAGTCACAGTTGTCAAATCAGTCACACACACACACACAAATACCCACTTACACACCCTCACCAATATTCATACCCACCCACTGACCACTCCCTGAAATTGTGCTGAGCAACAAGTTAGTGTGGTCTCGGGCCCACCGCTGGCATGCATAGCGAGGTAGGCGGCGGCGAGTCGGCCTCGAGTCTCATCAGCCCGAGCAAGTCGCGTTCCGCGGGGTCTTCGCTGTGGCCTTCGCTGTACCACGCCACCGCGGGCTACACTCACCAGCAATCGGCCGGTGGTCTTTTCCGTTCCTCTGAAGCACTGTCCGACCTCTTCCAGCTTGGTGGACACGTGGCCAAGAATAGCCAAGCTATTAGTGGCGAGCCAACTCTGGCTAGTTCGTATCAATCCGAGAAGATGACCATCTGTGGTCCCGGCGGTATCAACGCACCTAGTAGTAATAGAGGCGAAGGTAATCGCCCTGGACCTAACGTATACCCGAACAGCCAGTCGTCGTCGACGGCAGTGTCGCCTATCGATCATCTTAGACCCTCAATTTATGGACGACACTCTACCAGCAGTAGTAGTAGTGGAGGCTCTCCGGTCCACCAATCATCACCGCCAGAGTCCGATCCGCGTCCATTCTGCATACACGGTGTCTCGCAAATCAAGTGCGAGTCTTGCAACGACTATTCATCTATCCACCTGGCTTACAAACCGGCAGGCATCGGGCAGCGCATGATGAACATGAACTCCGAGTCTCTGCTGGCCCATGAAAACAAGTCTACCATCTTCGGACCGCCCACTTCCTCGGCTGCTCACATGGGCCTTGGTGGGCATCTGGGCCCCATTGGCAGTAGCATCGCTGGTATGGGTGGTGCTGGTGGGCTTCACATGGCCGGCAGTCATCTGCACCACTCGTCACATCATCCGCACCAGTCAAGCCATCACCCTGGCATCCACTCGATGGCTACGCCCGGATTCACTCTACATAGCCACCTGATGGGCGGAGGTCAGCGTCGCATCTCTACCGCAAGCTCGAGCTCGGGGCCCTCGGGTCGAATGAAGGGATCAAACAGCAACAAACAGTTTCATTGTCCCATGTGCCCCAAGGTGTTCACTCAGAAAGGTATTTACAAGCAGCAATAGATGCAGGTTGCAGTACCCGCTAACTCACCCCGATTACAGGTAACCTCAAGACTCATATGATGATCCACACCGGTGATAAGCCGTATGCATGTCATGTAAGAGTTTTGAGTGATGAGTTAGGTTGCTCCAAGTGAATGACCATTACAACCCTGTGCAGGTGTGCGGCAAGAGCTTTACGCAGAAAGGCAACGTTGATACGCACATCAAGATCCACACAGGTGTGAAGGACTACGGTTGCGAGAGGTGTGACAAGAGCTTTACGCAAAAGGGCAATCTCAAGACTCATATTCGCTCGGTGCACACCAAAGAGAAGCCCTACGCGTGCAATGTATGCGGTAAAAGCTTCTCACAGAAAGGCAACATGCGCACACACGTGCGCACTCACAACAAGGATGATCGATTCCCGTGCACGCTCTGTGGTAAAACATTCTCGCAAAAAGGTATCTCACTGCGATCACTAATAATAACGCCTGGTTGATGCTAACTAGACAACACTGGTTCTACTTTACCAGGCAATCTCAAGACTCATATGCAACGGCACGCTGGTACTTTGCCCAAACGGCACGGTCCTGGCCAGCGTCGTCAGACCACTTCACGCATCTTGCAGGTTCCTGGTATATCCAGTGGTGCAGCAGCAGCTGCAGCTGCGGCTTATGCCATTGCTGCAGCGGGTAATTTCGATCGCCCAGTTGGGTCGCTGACGAGCCAGGCTGGACCGAGCTCAAACAGTATCGCTAATCGAGTATCGCCAATATCGCCTATCGAACAAGGCAACAGTCCACTCACCACTCAGCCACCGGGAACTCAACGTACGATGAACCAAACCTCGGTTATAACTGGAAACGGTACGTAGAGTCACTCGCTTATCCTAGAACCTTTATCCTCACCGGACACCTGCTAACAGCCAGCATCACTTTTCCCGACTACACGTAGTTCAGACCCAGGAGGAAGCCGAACGCACGCACCACTCGATGAGCACCACCACCGGGCATCAATCTTCGGGTCACACCATCGGGCCCTCACTTTACCACGGTTCTTCTGAAACCAGTGCAAACCATAGCCAGCATCACAACTACGGCTATCAGGGGGGACACAATGGTAATGCACTGTCGCCCCACCTGCAACAGTCGCCCCCGGGGCACAACTCATTCAGACAGTCAGCGGCGGCAGCAGCAGCAGCCGTCTTTCTCTCCTCCACCTCGGGCTTTGGCAAGGATCACAAAACGAACCATCTCCACTTTATGTCGAGTCTGTTCCAATAGCACCGACAATCCACCACCCCAGTTGACCCACCTCACCGTCACACATTCCGCTCTAGACCTTCTGCTCATCTAGCCTGGTGAAGAGTGAAGAAGCACCCCGAAAATGCTCACCCGGCCCGCTCGTGCTGGACAGTCACCACCCACTGCCAACCTGACCGACCGATCGAGCCGAAGCACGACATCGGACACACCGTCAAGCAAGTCCGACCGTACATCACGCTCATCACCACACTGCACATACTCTTCTTCTCTTTCTCCCCTTTGAGGACGATCTCAGCAACCACTCACCTACACTCACTCACTCACTCACTCGATCTGACTCTCACACACAGACACCAATTGCACGTTCCAGTTTTCCAAGGCCGCCAAGTCTCCCCACTTTTCCCCCTAAACCAAAACCGAAATTCGCATTGATCTCGCCTGTGTATTTTACTCCTTTTCCTCTCCCCTCTAATTCCGCATTCTCTCTGCTCACCTGGCACTCCTTTTTGAACCCAAAAACCGAGTTGCACCAAATCAGTCTATCGTTTTTGAATCTCTTATTGTGTTGCGCGAATTTCAAATTTTCCAATTGCTTCCTACTTTTCTCTCTCTTCAAATCGATTTGCAATCGCATTTCTCATTTAGAAAAATGTGGCTTTCACGTCTCGCCAAATTAGCTCAAAAATATATCTTCCCCCCTCTCTCTTTCTTTCTCGCTTTTTCTCTCTGTCGCCACTCTAGAAAAACACGTAAAATTGTTAGGCAACCGAGTTGCAAGGTCGCCAGCCAGACTGGCTCGACCTGGCCATTAACACAGCGACAGAACGAGAACGTCCGACACAGTCGGACAGTCACAGTCATACATAAAGTGAGAGAGAGAGAGAGAGAGAAGTAACTACCATCATCATCATCAATTTTGAACAAAATTAACTACCTATGCAGCGTGCTTATCTCTCATTTCTCCCCCTCCTCCTCCTCCTTGTTACCCCCAAAACAAAACAAAACAAAACTGATTCAATCGATTTGCAAAATTCTTCCCTGTTAGTTTCTTGTTGTATGCCTATGTTTCTGCTGCTCATTTTGACAATTCAACTCAATTCGATGGAATGATGAGGAATCGATTAATATTCTATATATTCGACCCTTCTTCTCTCTTTCAATCACTTTGTCAAGATTACACCATATCGAATGAACATGTCTGCTCACTCGCTTTTTACTCAATCACCCACGACTTTCCCCC
>DVQH01002240.1:0-10429 GCA_018231625.1 Papilio phestus | reverse complement strand
CAGGGTCTGAAACTGGTCGGTGCCGTCACCGGAAAAAAGTGTACGTGAGTAAGCCATTAATAATTAATTAATTAATAATGATTACATACAATATAACTGATACTAACTTATCAGGAAAATACAAATTATGACGACCTCGGTACAAGATAACAGTGTTTGCTATCTCTTGTTGATATGAAAACATTCACAGAGCATTGAAATCTATGCGTATCACAGTCGGGTGGGGCGCGTTGACACGGTCATTGTTCTGTGGTAAACTACTGCATTATCCATATCAAACAGTATCGTATGTAACGTTATAAAGAACGGTATTGAAAAATGTTGAAAAATCCTAAATATGTGTACGGTGAGGAAGATCTGTATTTACCAGCACATTTGAATTTTGGTTCGTTTATGTTGAATAATTTATGGATGAATAAAGACAAAGTAACATTGGTAAGTTTTGATTTTCAATAACAAACTATCTATGTTTAAAAACAAAAGTCGGATATAGTTATAACATACTAATATTATAAATGCCAAAGTTTAGATGGATGAATGGATGTTTGTTAGTGTTTTTGGCCTAAAAGGCTGGGCAAATTTCGATGAAATTTGTCAAAGAAGTAGACGTTAGTCTGGAAGAACACATAGGCTACTCACTTTTGCTTTTTTTTAATTCCATGCGGACGGTGTTGCGGGCGAAAGCTAGTTATTCATAATTGTGAATAAAATTCGATTGTCATTTGTCAACGATAGTATCGGAATGACTCCCTTTCATTTAAATTATTTCATTCTGAGTTCCCATTTTGAAATATAATTCTAACAACAACGAATAAACAAACATTCCCCAAAAAGGGATAATGCAAATCCAATCACATATTTTTGGTCAAATTTCAGATCAATGGATCAACACACGAAACTCTCACTTGTGGTGAAATAGCCCAAGAGGCAATGAACATAGCTGTTTCATTGAGAAACATTGGTCTTAAAAAGGGGGAAGTGGTAGCTGTTTGTTCAGAGAACAGAAGAGAATTCTGGGGTACTGTTATTGGTATAGTCTGCACCGGTGGTGTCGTGACTACAGTTAATCCAGGATATACTAAAGGTAATAAAGAATAATCACTAATTTCTGTTTATGCAAAAATCTGTATGTTTGGGTGAATGTTGTCAGAAGCTGAACGTCTGAACTCCCTGAATTTAACATAGATGTAGAGCATAGTCTAGAAGAACACGTAGACTACTAAGTAAGATTTTTTACTAATTTAGCACGGTCAGTGCTGGGGGCGACAACTAGTATTAAGAAACATTTAGATACAAGCCACCGATATGTTCTGTTGTTTATCATGCCGCTTAATATCTCGCACCAAGAAAAAAGTATTTCCGTTCATTTCACGAAGTATCTTTAGGTCTTTGAAATATTTATTTCAAAGGTTTCATTGTTTCAGTTTGTAACATTTACTGTCTTTAAGCAATAGAATAGCTGTTACTTTTAGTAGTATACGATTTGTTATTTCAGATGAATTAAAACATGTGATGAATATATCAAAACCTAAATATGTATTCTGTTCACCAAACACTTATAATACATGCGGAAATACACTAAAATCAGTTAGCAGTGTTAATAAAATTATTGTATACGGAGACGCATACATTAAAGAAAAGAATACGCTATCATATAACGATCTAACGAAGATAAATACGAAAGGAGAGATGTTTAAGAAACTTGATTTGGAAGAATTTGAAGTTGTAGAAGTTAACGGACAAACAGATACCTTGTTTATATTATATTCATCAGGAACTACAGGACTACCGAAAGGAGTTATGCTAACCCACCTCAATGTATTGGTTTCATGCTGTTTGTACGTATCTATACTATCTATATTAATATAGCTAAACAACTAGCTGTTGCTCGCGACTTCGCCCGCGTGAAATTAAAAAATGATATTAATAAAACATAGGCTATGTTACACACTGATAACGTAGCTTTTTAAGGGTGAAAATATTTTTTAAAGTCCAGTAGTTTGGTTATTTCAATACATACAAAAATACAAAAATACAAATCGTTCTTCTTTACATTATTAGTGTAGAAGTATTAGTATATTATATATAAAAAGGAAAGATTTGTATTTTTGTATTTACTGAAATTGTAAATTTTGAGATAAAATTTTTGTGTTTTGAGAGTATCGAACAGTTGTTGAAGAATTGGCTTACTTTTTGTTTCATTCAAAAATCTCTGTCTTATATTTGTAGACCGAATTTCTGTAAAGCACTTTTCTACGTAAAATTAAAATACAACTAAATACAAAGTATCTCATTGTTCAAGGGAGCCTACCATGCAATCGGAAGCAGTAAATCTTACAATAACGCCTTGGTATCATACAATGGGCCTCATTGGAACACTACGAGGTCTGTCAACAGCGCTCAAAGTGGTCTTCTTGCCAAAATTTGAAACAGAATCGTACCTCCACACAATAGAAAGATACAAGGTAATGAAATAGAATTGAAACGATAAGTATAATATGAGACATGGAATTAACATGACAGTTATCGCGTTGCTAAATACTTAATGCTTATTATATAATGACTAGCTGATGCTACCAATAAAATACTTCACCTTTGAGTTTTTTTATCAATCTCTTTATTTATAGATTCTTTTATTTTTATTAGTACATTTATATGTGTTGACTCAAAGGAATCTCGCACATGTCTTTACTTGACACAAGATCTGTTAGATTATTTTGCACTCATTCTATAAATCTTGTTTTCATTTTTTTATTTAAAACTATATGCACAAAAATTACTTAATATCTACTACTCAATACAAAATCTTACTTAATATCATAAAAGCGAAAGTTTGGATGGATGGATGAATGTTTGTTAGAGTTTGTAGCCGAAACTGCTGAACAGATCTCGATGAAATTTGGCAAAGACGTAGGGGATAGTCTGGAAGAGTACATAGGCTACTTCCTTTTTTAATACCACACGGACGAAGTCGCGGTCTAAAGCTAGTTGTTAATAAAATATGTTTTACAGGTTAATTTACTAATAGTCGTACCACCTGTGTTAGTCGCTCTCTGCAAATACAAATCAAATCATGATCTCAGTTCTGTAAATGTGATATATTCTGGAGCTGCGCCTTTACACGGAGATACTATAAAGGATGTTCATAAAAGGTAATCGATAATATTTCAATGGATATTTCAAATTCTCTATCCCTTTTTGTGTGTTTAATTAAAACGTTTGCAGATTTCCCAACCTACGATCCGTGTTGCAAGGATATGGAATGACTGAAGTCACGTTGGCAGTAACACGGGATGTTCAGAGCACAGCACACTTGGCTAAGCCTGGTGGTGTCGGTTTTGTTGTAAAGAATGCTGTTGTTAAGGCAAGTATATGACTCTTTACTAATTTTTCATACTTCGGTTTGTTAATAATTTATCGTCACAGGTCGTGGATATCCATACAAGAGAACCTTTAGGTCCAAATCAACCGGGTGAGATTTGTGCAAAAGGTGTTATCATAATGAAAGGTTACGTGGGAAAAGATAAAGGAGATGATTTCGACGAAGAAGGTTTCTTCAAAACAGGTGACATAGGTTACTACGATGAAAACAAATATTTCTTTATTGTTGACCGACTTAAGGAACTTATCAAATACAAAGCTTATCAGGTACGTTGAGTAATAAAGATAGACACTTTACACTGTTTTACATCATATAAGTAATTGAATAAATTTAAAACAGCTGAGTAATGTAGATGTAGCTATCTATTTCTTCTACCGATGGTACAATTCACACATTACTTGACTGTAATATTCTAGAACTTCGATTCTAAATTCTGATCTAGTTTTAGCTATCATTCCATAGATAAAGTAACACCAATTAAACAATATGTTACAACCTACAGTCTATGTTTGTCTTTTGTAGGTGCCGCCAATGGAATTGGAAGCAGTACTGCTGCAGCACCCTGCGGTACGCGACGTGGGTGTGGTGGGTTTGCCACACGCATCAGCGGGGGAAGTGCCCCTCGCGTTTATTGTACTGCAACCCAACACTAATGCAACAGAGAAAGAACTCCAGCAGTTCGTTGCTGATAGAGTATGTCTATTTGTTCTTATCAGATGACAAATCTACCAGGATCAATATACCATTCTTAGTCTTAGCTTGGTCTTTTGTTCATAAGTTTTTTTCTGTATATTCACGTCTTTCCTAAATTGTATTACCTTATCTTATAATGGTGTTTTTTTTACAGTATAAGTCTTGATTACTTTATAATACCAAGCTGTCTGAGTTTTTAATTATTCATATTTAACTTTATTTTATTTTATTTTAATTTTTCAGTTGTCAAATCCTAAACATTTACGAGGCGGTGTACGATTCGTGAAAGAGATTCCTAAAAACCCCAGTGGGAAGATACTAAGGAAACGCCTGAGAGAGATGGTCAAGACTAAAAAGAGTAAACTGTGATACTCAAAGACGAATTTATAGCTAAATATATGGGCGTCGTCAGCCGATGAACTTGTAATCACTTAATGTCATGAACTCCAGTGAAAAGAAAAGTAAATTACTTAGTGATAACATCCTTTGCTTTTTTTAATGGTTGCCTTGGGGTAAACGTTACATAATCGTTCTGTCCGTAGCAAGGACCATTTAACTACATTTTAATTGCATTTGTGCTTTAGGCGGATGTACTTTAAGTTATAAATGGTTATGTAAACACATTTCACCAAACTTGCTTGTCAACGATCGAATTTTGGCCACTCGCGCGACCGCGTCTCGACTTCGCGGCCGTCGCTTTCGCTTTTTTTATATAAAATCTGTAACTATCGATAGTCTGACAATTATCACCGTGTACGGTACTTGCAGTTTTCGTACTCGGACGTGAGTTTTCGGACTTGAAGTGCATTAACAAAGAAAACCAAAGTGATTAGTCTCCAACAGTCTTTTGTTCTCTGTTTACAAGTGGTTAAATGAAAATTTCTTTAACTTATTTATTAAAATCAACCAAATGGTAACAGAATTCAATAATGCATAACGTAATTTCGTCAGTTAAATTGTTAATACTTATTTACTTATTAAAAAAGATAGTGCCGGTATTATGCGAGAGTTCAGAAGACGTGGTGAATGAAAATTTATTTTATAGTAAAAATATGATTCATGAAGAAGGTAATCCTGGACTTATAAGACTTTTAAACGAAAACAAATTCAACTCGGAAATACTTCAAAATGTAGGCAAAGAATCTGATGTCGTCAATCATTATGAAGATATTACTATATTAAATTCTGATGGAGAGTTAAAAAAATTAAAATACAAATCGGCAAAGATACCAGTGAAACAAAGAGTGATACAAAGTGATGAAAAAAATAAAAAACAAAACGACAAAGTGATGGAAAGTGATACACAAGTTGAAAGTACTTTAAAAGGTGATAACAATGACAATTTCGATTCCAGTAGATATAAATCGAAGTTTTTCGACGAATTGGGATGTAAGTATATGTTAATGTACCACTTTTTAAAATCCTCACTAATCAGGGGTCCTATCACGAAAATTCATGAGAAAGTTTTCATAAAAGTCATCGAAATTGGTATTAAAGTACAATAAAATATTATGTAGTAATGTAATACATAATGGCAACTATCACGCAAATATTCGTGATAGCCTCTTGTTAAAGTCAGAGCGAGCACGCAACTTCGATTAAACTATCGCACAACTGCTGTGCGATTGTCGATTGTTTCGTAGCCAATTCAACTGTTTAGTTGCGCAACTAAAATTCAATTAGTTTGCGTAACTACACATAGGTATTTAAGCGACACTAAACAGTTGTGCTACAAATTAGTCAAAAGTCTGCGCAGGCTCTTATGCTTCTAAGTACGTCTAAAATGATTGTTCCCCTGTCTTCAACACAATCTTGCAAAGTCAAATGCAGACTTCGATCAATGTTAATAAAACGTTTTTTGTTACAGAACAGATCAAAGTGATGTGGTGAAACAGTGTCAGTGTAGTGTAGTGAGTTCAAATGTCACAACATGGGTTGCACGCCTAGCATGCTGCTTGACCACAAGAGGAGACGTCGTGATAGCACGGGCTCGCAGGAAGCTGCGCTTGCTAAAGTCGCGCCTACACCCGTTTGCAACAAAGCTGTGCAGGCGGCTCGTGCGCCTAGAGCCTCGCTGGAATCCGACGGCTTCAGCATACAACTATCAAGCAAGAAGGACAGCTATGTCTCTCAAATGGGAAATAACTTTGCAGCCCAGTTACACATAAAAAGGATATCTGGTAAGTGATTTAACACTTGCTTGAACGTTAGTAGACTTGGGTTGGCAATTGGAGTTTTTTAAATAAATAGCTAAGCTATCAAAATGTATCGATTTCTGTTACGAAATCTTCACGTTTCTTAAACTAAATTTGCAGTGAATAGCTCCCTGACTGAGCACTCAACGACTACGTGCCGAAATTATTAGGTTTAAAGCACTTTTTATCGAGTAATTCATGCGGTTTCATCAATTTTCTCCAAAAGTATACAGTTAGTAGACTATAAAATTACCGCGCAATTTGCTAACTATGATTTAATTAATAATTATATATTAAATTAAAAAAATATCATAAACATGGAATGGATAAAAGAAAGTATGATAAGTGCCTCTGGAAAACAGGATTTTAATTTTTAAATAAATTTATATCCGAGTAATTATGAAAGCTACTAAACATGAAACGTTTTCCTTATTCCTTAGATCTCTTATTTATATGTAATTTACGAGTTACATCTAAAATAAGCGTCGACTTAACTTTATTGTTGTTTTTTATAATTTTAATAATGTAAACGAGACGAAATTGTGTTAATATGTTCGACAGTAGACTTTTACAGCTTTGGAGAAATAACAATTGTAAAATTCGTTTTAAGGTCTCTGTTTTATAGCCTAACAAATAATAAACCATTTTTATAATAATCGACAGAAACATCACAGCTGTTATGTTGTTACTTGTATGTTTTATAAATTTGTAATCTAAAACTATACATTCGAAAATCTTACTGTTCACAAAACTAAAATAAGCATATTAGGAATATCGAGTAAAAGTAGTATTTCAGTCAGTATTACTGAAAGGTGATTTTTTATTCACATTAATATACGTTTAATACGTAATATTAATGTTTTTGTCTGATCTTTTTTTTCTTTCTTAACCCTTTCTTCTCCTTTTTATTTAATGTTTGTGTTGTGTTTATTCCACAAGTACCATTTGTTAAAGCACTTGTACAATTCATTTCGCCTTTCAATTTATTTTCCGTTGTAACTTCAACTCGAAGAGCATCAGATACAATTTTAGCGTAAACTTTATCCATATTAAATTTTTCACAATAATGAAACTGATCAGCACCGAATGGACATTTTTCTAATCTTTTAAAAGAAGCAGCTACAGATAATATATCCTTTAATTTAGATTCATTTATTTCTTCAGGCATTTTAAATTCCTTCCAATTATCGACGTAATACTTCGCCTCAGGCTTCTTTATGACTCTAACACTTTCCTTCGTCGTGTTGGAGGAAAAGCTGGTGTTTATATGACTGAGAACTGTCTAAAATTAGAAATCTTTTTAATTATCTTTTGTTGTAAGAATGATAAAGTTTGCTAAGACATCTGTGTTAGACTAGTAAGTTATATGTTGCTTTTTGATAGCATCACATTATAATATTCGCAAAACTAAAAGGTTAGCGTTGTATGGACATATGCGGAAGGAAGGTGAGGACATGAACAAGGAAGTATTAAGATTGAATGGCTAGGTTGTAGACAAAAGTAGAGAAAGACCGAAGAAAATACGGATGGATAATGTGAAAGAGAATATGCTTAAGAATGTAGTGAATTTAGACATGTACTGTGCCGACCCTCTGTAGGGAATTCTCGGGTTGATGACAATGATTCATAAGTAAATGCCTAGTAAAAATCGCCTAAAAACTTACAATCAAAAATATCTTCATTGTGGAAGTTCACATCAACACTGCATTTCGCTTAGTATAAATCGCTTAGTATAAATGTATTTTCACTTCTAGCTAATTGTTAATTCGCTGCTTGATTGCTCTGGCATTCGCCGCACCAGTAGTAAACATTTTTAATTAACTTTTTACTATTCGTTTTGAGGACTGGTAACCTTGAACGATTTTAATTTACAATTACCTGAACGTTTTCTTAAAGAGCAAATAATGTACAGCCAAATCACAAATATAAAAATGCTTTCCTCGGGGACTTAAATTTGTTCGATATTTTGCCCAATGGCAGGAGTGTGCATTTGCTAATATTAATTGTTTATATCATGTTAATGGAAAGAAACTTTATTTTTAATTGTACCATCTACCTGAGCTACTTTATTACGTCGCGATGTTAATTATATGAGTATTTAATTTTGTTCCGCATTTTTTAGGAAAAAATGTAGCAAAACTCATCAAATCGGTAAAAATACAAAGAGTAATAAATATTTTACCGACTTTTCATCGTAAATTTGTCTGAGAGACCTTTTATCTAAACACAAATTCTTCCGAGGACACTTCTGTAGTAAAACTTTGTGCACACACGAAAGTAATGTCGCGCACAAAATTGTAGGGAACAGGGGTCGTGGTAAAGTGCCGCTCTAGTGTAAGGGCCAGGCAAGTCCTTCCATTAAGAAATGGTGTCAGCAGACTTCGTAATCTTAATCGTTCGAGAGGTTTCGAGTCACGTACCGCTTTGTTTGAACGTCGTGTCATTATTTTTGTTGTTTTTAAAGGGACTAGATTATAGTAGAAAGTAATTTAAGTATCTTTATTTCAGTTTTCTTAATACTAGAACACCCACCGAAAGCTTACTTTGTTTGTAGTGATCATTGTGCGATTTTGTAACTTTTTTGGGTTGTTTTAGGGAAAAAAAAACATTTATCATAGCTTAGCACTTACAGTTTTTAAGCATACTTCATCAAGCGATGGTAGATCGTTGCAGGTGACGGCTGACGGTTTAATAATAATAATAATAATAATCATTTATTTCAGACATCAAAGATCCATAGGGTGTTAGTGTAAACTTACAAACTAGTGTTAGTAAAAAATTAACATAAGCGATTTAAGAGGTCTCTCAAATCCGCTTAAATGTTTCAGCTGACAAGATTCTGCGATTAGGATTTTAATGTAACTCAAAATGTAGATGACATTTTGATTTTTAAAACATTAGTTAAACTCGACAGCATTTTTTATTAAAGCCATTAAAGAATGCATTAATGTAAAACTAAGTGATAGCATCGCTAATAAATCCAATAAACATTTTGATTGATGATAATGTTAGGATGAGCGTAAAAATATTAATAAAGAAGGCTATTGTGTATTCCTACATTTTTTAAGCATAATCTGCTAATTTTTTAAACATCAAATACTAGAAACATGTTTTAAATTGATTAAAATACCTAATTGGATTAATGTAAATAATTCGAAAACGGATAAATAATTGATTTACTAGAAAACGTAGGAATGTTCTTTCAAATGTTTTCGTTGAGTGAAATCTACATGAAGTAATTTGGTAATCCTATCAAGGATTTTATAGAGTGAAAGTCGAATATTGACATCAAATCTATACTCCATCACCAGTACTCAATAAAAACAAGTAGAAATATCCCCTTAGTTTATCTTTCTATAATTTTATAACATTGCAAGTCACGCATATTAATTCGCGTGTCACTTAAATTTTCACGTAGCCCTTTGGTTCGAAAATAACTTGTTAGCATGGCTACAACATGCGTGACGCATCCACCCGCCTCGTTATCTGGGCAACATTATCGAGGCAATGACGCACGGCAACGAACACCTACGGTTAACACGTGTCTACCCTACCTACGACCACGCCTCACTAATTATGAAATCCCAGAACATAGTCGCCCTTAAAAACAATTACATCAAAATTAATTTAACATATTTTAAACGACTTCTCAGCACGTTTAAGCTGTTAAATAAAGACTAAAGAGGGTTGCGGTGATAAGCGCGGGCATATAAACTTACCATCTGCTTAGTAATAGCTTTTACATTAATAGCGGGCGCACGCCTTTGACTAAACTGTTGTGCGATTGTCGATTGTTTCCCATTCAACTGTTTAGATGCGAAACTAAAAATCAAGTAGTGTGTGCACCTCCAAATAAGCTTACAGGAATCAAAGCGAGACTACTGTTGAGTGACAATTTAATTTCAGGCGAACGCTCTAATTGTCATCAAAACTCGTTATGTTACATGCTCGTAAGTTTAGTATAATCTATACTGATATTATATAGAGGAAAGGTACTCATTTTTGTGTGTAATAACCTCAAAAAATACTGGCCCGAACTTAACATTCTTTCACCGTTACAAAGGTTGTGAGTAACATCTAATCTAACTTTTTTTTTTTTTTTTTACGCTGGGAAAATGCCTTTACGCATCCCCCCCGTTGCCAGGGGGGTATGTGGGAC
>DVQH01002239.1:0-10435 GCA_018231625.1 Papilio phestus | reverse complement strand
ACTACTTTTTGTCACTTTTAACCACTGGGGTTTTTTGTTTTTTAAACAACTAGATTAAAATTAGTTAAATGGACCAAAGTTTCCTCCTTACCTAATCCGGTCTTTAATCTTATCACACGTCGAATCTAAAATTTTAATTTTCACTTAGGTGGGCGACTAATCACTTCCATCAGACTAATCGGATAAGTTCTTCATCAAGATAGAAAAATGAGTAAAGTGTAAGTGTAAAGTAGGAAAGGTGATAAAGGTGCTATTACCCACTCACCCACTCTACAAGCTCGTAGAGAAATTGCTCGGTGACTTTGGACACTTTTGACAAAAAGACTACAAATTTTCATTAAAATCTAATTTACCGTTTTCTAACAATTTTTTATCGCAACTGGGTAAAATCATTAAATAGCAAGTTTGGCAAAATAATGTGAAAATAGTATTGGTTTAAGCTTGCAAGTATAGGTTCACTTGCACTTCAATATATTAATACCATCGATATTGTAGCAGTTTGCTACATTAAGCGCCATTTAAACACAAAAGATTATCTTCTACGCGTCTTTTTGCTCAGTAACATTAGCTAGGGATTGAAGAAAAAGTCAACTCTGTGTATACAGGGGAGTTTTTCAAAGAAGTTTTCGAAAAACTCTATCAAAGTAACGTTTTTCTGAAATCATTCTTTATAATTAGTTTTTTCTGTGATGCTTACATTAGAAAAGTTAGTGTTACTCTACTCAATGTAGGCAAGTATTTAGATAGCACATGGTGTTTTCTTTCACCACAATACTCTGTGAATCCATCGGAGTTGATCAGTATGAAAAATTGAATTTTGCAATAAAACTTTTTCAAATCAGCAAATATATAGCTATATAGCGCTAAGGTAGATTAGTCATAGAATATATGAAGTTTACGTCAAACCAATCGTTTGCAAATTGTTTCAAAACCAGTCAAAAATATATTTGGAATTAAATTTTAAGAATGCTTAATGTCAGAAATGTTGACAATTTTAAAATCGTCTATTTGTGTTTGTATGAGTTGATCCTTAAATTAAAAGCACAAATCGTAACGAAATGTTTGAATTGAGAACAACAGTTTGAAATTTGCTTACATTAAAAACCGAACAGAACCATATAAGACTATCGGTTAGGTTTGTAGGCAAGCTAATGTGAATAAACTCACAGGAATACCTGCATTTTTGAACATCAAAACCCTTATATCTTACACTTATTAAAAATATATAACTTTTCATTATTGACAAAAATATTGTGCTTGCATGTGCTCAGATTAACCACTTCAGTGTAAAACGATTGTTCGACAGTTTACACTGACACAGTAGCATTTTAGTCAATCCGCTATTAAATCATGGGTGTTTATAATGCTCAAACTCATTTAGCATGTCTACATAAATTTTAATACTTTAATTTTATCGTTAGTATTTTTATTATTAGATTCAAAATTCTCTGTGACGATTCATGACTCATAAGAACCAAAAGTTTCATCAAAATCGGATGTACAGTTTTAGAGATCCCAACAAACGGGTAGTTGCAATAGAGAGACCAGAGACTTTTACGAGCAACAGTTTCTCTAAAAGCAATTAGACACTTTGGCATTTTAGTCACTTCTAACAGTGATTGTTAATTAAGAGTCAATAAGTCTTTTTATTATATAAGAAGAAGATGCCCTTCCAAAAGAACTTGAGGCTAATGCTAAATTTATGCTATCAAAATGATTAGTAATTAAAGTCACATAAGCTTGAATCTCGTAATCTACTAAGCAGCGAATGATGTCGCATCGTACTTGCGCATTTTTACCATCCATGTCCGTGGATTCCGTTGAAAGCTCTACTATTGTCAAGCGCCCAATATAGTGCTGATTAAAGAGACTCGTGCATTCATTAGTAAACCTTATCTTATCGTTTGCAAGATGAGACATTGCGCACGCACACAAGTAACTCGAATCTAATTGGCCCACCACAAAAGCTGCAAACTTGACCCACAGAGCTAAGTCAAGTTCAGGGATGTGTGGTTTGCCAGTTTATTGTAATTGAAAGTAAATGTAATATACGTAGACAATCTTTATATTTGAAGTTGTAATGCAATACAAGAACTAAGTTCTTCTTGGAATGAATGACTAAGTAGCACTGTTTCATAATGTATCCATCCTCTGCGCCTTGTTGGTAAGCAAACACAACAGGCATTGCACCGCCACACACGCAGGACCACTCTGTATAGTGGTATTAATTTCAACTAATTGTGTCTGAACGGCTCGCGGACGGAACACACACATAGAGTCACTGAGACGAAGCACACTCGCCGAGTTGATTATCATAATGAATGTAATGGAGCTCGGGCGCACGCGTATCTGCACCTTCTTTGAATCTATCGCCACTGTCACCACGACGAGGTGAACATTACCTCAGTGATTAATTACAAACAAACGACTCGGACATCACAGATAACCGACTCTTCTGCCAAATGTCTGCATTCACGCACCGATTCATCGAAGTTCAATTTGTCACTTCGGAAATGTCACCTGAACCTGTCGCCTTCAAGCAGAGATGACACTAGACTTGGGATTTTAAATAAAATAACACGTACCGGATTATCTCCTGACGCGAACAAATACCGGCTAAGTGCTTCTTGTCAAGCCATCAACAAGATCACATCAACACTAAGTAAATCGGCAACTCAAATTATATCAAGTTCAATTAAGTGTACAGAATAGAATGAAACAAAAACGGCACTCAGTTTTCAAATACTGCCTGGTCCGCTAAATTTGTTTCTTTTGGTGCTTTTTTATTTTTAGCGTTTTAATTTTCACACTAAGCCAAAATGACGACGTGCACGAGTGTATATAACAAATGGCGAGTTTGCGAGAATCTAAGAGAATCAAAATTTATTTGACTGCTCGATATAAATAAATAAAGCTAGTGAACGAAGGAACGGATGCCCAACGACGCGGGCGGCTGAAAGCGGTCCTTTGGTGCGAGCACGGCCATCGCAAAGTTAGCACTACCAATCCAAATAAGGACATCTGCCGATCTCATCTCTAAGTGACTGAGCCCGCCAAGACAAATAAATATTGTCACCAGAGAATAAGACCGAGAAACTTCGAAGGATCTCAGTGGTGTCTTGCACCCCATCCTCACACCCCTCGTGTGACATGCAGCAGTGAAACAGAGAAATTCAATTAAAGACAAAATCAGCAGGCGGTAGTGGAGAATGCGCGCACGGAAGCGCACAAATCGAATTTGGTCTTTGTCAGTCCACGTCAAAGCCTAACTCAAAGCAAACCAAGCCCAATGCTGTCTCCACCCGCACCGCTCCACTCATGGTGTGGTGCCGCCACCAATTACGCACATCAGTCCCCATTCTCATCACGTGTAATTACTCTTCATTTTATTTTAACTAAGTCCCCGAAAACGCCAAGCATCGATTATCAACTCATGGCTGCTTGGCAAGGATAAAATTTGTTACTCTATAGTAGTCAATCTTTAGTTAAAAACAACTCAAACTTGTCTCACGGGACTAAAATCGAATTTTTGCAGTTTGGTGCATTGACAAGTCACTTGTTAATCTTTTCTATTTTTGTTTTGTCTTTCAGAGCATACTTTAAATTACGACTTATAAAATCTAGGACTTTTTACGTTTAAAACTCGTATTGGGATTGTAAAGTAAAAATGCAAGATTTGTATTTGTGTAAAAACTTCATATTTTATTTTATTAAAAAAACGCAAAAAAAACATATTAAAACTACAAATTGCTGTAGGACATGCAAGTAAATAGAGTTTCAATGAGAATGTTATCACATTTCCATATAGTAATTGGATTCTGTCTTAGCCAAAGTTCGAGCAAGCCATCTTGGTGCTGAGTTGAGACTCAGAACCGTTATATCGGTGTAGCGACGGGCGGTGCAGTGGGCCTTTCCTCAAATTCGCACCAGCGTGCGTAATAATGCTAATAAAAATTCGACATGATCGAAGCCTCGCAGGCAGACATTAACAAGCCAATTGGGATGTGGGTGTTGCTCTCTCAATAGCCAGACAACCGCTTGAGATGAATTAGAACATCCCAAATAACCCCTCCGGGTTAAAAAGAAATTCGTCTGGTATCAAAAGAATGAGTCATGAAAAAGAAATATAATTGTACAGTATTTCCTTAGCAGTAAGCACCTCAAAATTTACCTTGTAAGTAAGGCTACTGTTTTAGTCACCAATGCCCGTGCTCCTGAACCTTAGGACCATGTTGATCTTGGCATAGATCTACGTTAGACAAGTGACCACTCAAGTATAACGGATAGTGGTGGCCATCGATTGCTTCAGTTCGATTCCACTGTCGCTTGTGGCTAGACAATTTGTTTACGTTTCAAATCATGCAAAACCAAACTCTTGCAGTGCACGAGCAAGCAAGCCATACAAGTTAGAGCACACTATCAATTTGTTCGGTAAGCAAAGCGAAACGCAAGTTCACTACCCTCACCAACACAGTCAGTCGAGCTACTGTCTGTCAGCGAGAGCTTTTTCATCGCTCGATTGATACTGACTGGTGGACTGACGGACGAACGAGTCGACTGTGTTTGTATTTGGCCAGCGATGCCGACGACCAATAGAGTCAATTGAAATCAACCGAATCATCCCGACACAGTGAGTCGTCAGATCAAGCATTCACTCACTAGCTCACAGTGTGCTCAATCTGCCAGTCGATTGTCTCTGATGTGTCGAATGCAAACTGCGAGCTAGAATAGAAGTACAGATTGGCAATCAGCGCGCTCGACCACCAGCGCGACCAACCAGTCAACCAGTTCTATGTGCCACACAACTAATTGGGTGTGTGCCTCACTATGACAATTACACTCAGATACCGATGATGCTTAGTGCTTAGTAGCACAGTAAGTAGTGCGAACAGTGTCAATCCGTGCAGCGCGTCTAATGATGCTCGATTGCAAAACAAGTGTCACACATCAGGTCGCACCGAGAACGGTACTGGCAATGAGAGAAATGGGAGGTCAAGCGAAATGGCGCAAGTAGAATGCGGTAGACCATCATAATACCGCCTTATGGCCAGTAATAGTGCTGAATCGGATCAAGTGCATTGTGGACAGCATGCAAATGACGCCACTGAGCTATGCCAGTTCATAATCGGTCGTGAAAAGAGTGTCATCTAGCGCGCAGTGCAATACATTTCACCATTGGTCTAATGGAGCGCCACGCAATTCAATTTGACTCGCTGACTAGTTGCTGGCGTGGTACACCACTTCCCTTTTGGTCGGTTCACGGAGTTTTCGCATTAATTTTAATGAAAAAAGCTCGCTTTGAGTGTGCGAGTTTTGCACAGTGCCATCTGGACTTCCCAGCCATGATTTTTCTCAACCTACAGTTGAAACACTCTAACACCCGCAAACACACCTGTCGGCAAATAGTGTGCGGGAGCAATTATTCTATTTTAATTAAGTTTAATTTCCCACTGAAATGTCACTGTCACTTCGTTTGTAACCAATTTTCTTAGCCAATGTAACCAGATTCTATGTAGAGTTTCAGGTAATTTGAACAAAACGAATTTAACAATAAAGAAACAATGAGAAATGAATGCCAGAACTAATCGCTCAAGTCAATATATTACCGTGAGCATGTAAGGCGCAAATCGGTTTGCCACTAGCACAAACAAGTGTCACGGTGTGAGCAATGATCTAAGTTTAACATCCTTTCGCTTTCGACTATGGCATCCACTTGGTGCCATTAGCATCGCACATTGTCTTCGCCCATCAATGGTCGATGGTTAGATAAATCGATTGTCTCTGGCTGGTTGACATGGTGAGCTAGCGGTGCCCGAGAAGTATGCAACGTGGCCGGTGAGTGAGTGGGATCGAGTGGTGGCTAGTGTGTCATGGTGCACTATGGCAGTCCTGTACACTGCTACTCGGAATGCATGACAAGTCAATTAGTCTGACTGACCACTCGGCCATATCCACCGCCAGTGCTCCATCCTCAGCATTTGCTCTCTTTCCACCGGCTCATGTTGCTAATATTAGAGTGTTTCCTTTCCCGAGGCAACTGCGGCCAACGCTACTCGGCTCAACTAACCTCATCGTGATCATTCGGCAATCGATCAGCACTATGATCGACTCTCAGATCGTCTCCTAGGCGTCTGAGCCATTCGGATTGCGCTGCTCGAGTCGAATTGCAATGGAATTGGAATTACTCCTGGCACACAAACAAATTACAAGTGCAAGAGGTGCCGAGGTACCACTGTCCATTGGCAAGTCATATTCATCAATGCACCACTACTAATAAGTCACAACTATGGACAGAAAGCGCCATTTCCAAATAAGTGCTGCCCATCTATGAAAAGTACTAAGCGCCACCTCGAATGAAGACCAGCGACGCATTATACTACTGATGATTGGGAAGATCACAAAACCACTAGCAGACAAGCCAACTCACATCAAGTCTCGTTATAAATCATATTTCTAATTAAATAAAACGCAAGACAAATGAATTATAATGAAAACTAAAGCTATTATGATGAGTAGGTCAAAGTAGAACAATACCATTTGAAATAATAACAAACAGAAGTAGCGGTAAGATTCGCACCAACCTCTTACTCAAAATCAGAACCAAAATGAGAAGTGCATAAATCAGACAGAGCAGTGATGCATTTGACATCAACTCTACGACAATAGGCACGGTTCCCTGAACACTAATTGTAGAGCAACATGATTCTTTGAAATTTATCAACAATAAAATTAGTACAAGATTATCCAAGTTTGGAGAGAATAGAATTTAGTCTAAATTTTAGATGAGTTCAAAGAAATGTCACGTGAACACGACATTAGCAATATTCCGTCTTGTTACCTTGCCTCTAGTATTCATAACAAAGCTTTAATCTGATTGTAGCAATATGTAACACAATTTCAATAACACTAACATTTTATTATGATACTGGTAGTACTGTTTCAATCGAAGTCCCCACCAGTGGAATTGGTGCGTTTCACATTAGACGGAGAGCTTATCATTCTGCTGCTGCCCAACTACACATCTCGTGACTACAGGAAAACAAGTAGAAAAGACAGAAAATAACATTGTACCTTTCGCTGTGCTATTCACTCTTCCAAAAGTGTTGTCTTTACACAGAAGTACGTCCTATGCGATCAGTTCTTTCTACCCGATTTACTCAGTCTGTATATTCCTTGCAGTTGGAGCTGCGTGGTTCGGCAGCGGCAGAGTGACGAGTTCACGGCTAGTATGAAACGCGTTATTTGAAGCCCCACCGAATACGAATCATTTTCACAGTGCTATACCGCGAAATACATTGAGCAGATGTTGGCATAACCAGCAATTAAAATATATACAAATAACCCCCTTGAATGGTGATGTCTCCCGCTGTCGAGTGGAGAGTAAGCTGAACTGACGTGAGACCGAGCCAACATGCACCTCATCAGATGCAACCGCGCAAGCGATTAGCGTAGCGGCTTAGCAGAGCGATACCTGACACCAGTACTCCACTCTAGGAACCCATGTGCTTGTTGCTGCTGCTGTGGTCTAATTGCTAGGCTCACATCACCACCAAGTCCGCCCACTCGATGGCGGCACCACATGTTCAGCCATTTTTTTCGAGTTAACTAGCAGGAAATGATGGGAAGGTTATAACTAATGTCACTAAATAAAATCATTATAAAGCCAAGTAATTCATTCAAACAAGTAACCAGTCACCAAAGTTACTTGAGCATCGCTAGTCAATTGTTCTTGTATATATAAACTAAAATTTAAAATAGCCAACATTTGGTTCAGGAAATGAAGAAGGTCAAGTAAAACAAATAAGACGGCGGCGACGGCGAAGCGAACACCGTGATTATTAAGACAAAAATGGCGCCCATTAGCCAGTGTCGGCGAGGAAACCCATGAATTAGCACATGTGATCCTACGGTACAAGTGAGACCACCGGTTTGTGAATCAGACCGCTTTGATGCACGTAGACAGTGTGCATCTAAAAGCAATAATTATTGCGATGCATCCAATTGATCACTGCTTGGTGAGCTAAGGAGGCAAAAGTGATGTAATACAAGTTGATGCCAGCGGACACTAACCACATCTAAAGTAGTAATGGCATTTTCACTCAATAGATATAAATCATTCACAGAGATCGCTCAACTTGGGTCCACCACTACCACTAACCCAGTTGGACCAAGTCGGCTTTTCTCCATTAGTCTATCGAACCAATTAATCAATCACTGCAGTGGTAAGCCATATTGAGAGTCGAGTTGCTAGTCGCGATCGAGGGTAACAACGCTTGCTCTCCCGACGTGATCTTGCTTAGCAATGCTTAGACTCAATGACTAGCGGGTGCCGCACCCTTGGGTTGGGTTAACATTTTATTGGATTTAGCGACGGGCAAGATTAGTAGACGTCGTCACTGGGATACTTTTATATAACAAATGGAGCACTGATTGCCCCCACTGCTCTCACCGCACTTAGCTGGTTATTCCAACACATAGCATGTGAATATTCTGCCTTGAAAGGCGTCAATCGACTCAGTGCACTGTGAAGACAAGTGACAGTGACATTGAGGCAAAAGACACCCACACCAAAACTTAACTTTCATTGGTAGCACAAGCCAATCGGTGTGCAATGGTAGCAAGGCAATATTAGAAAGCCACCCCGCTAGCTCCTCGAGCTGCACCATTTACACCTAGTTACGAAACGGTAAAGCCAGAGTGGATGCATGAATTGGCCAGCTAATGGCGCACCGGACCGAGATCGGTCATCATCTCCTCTGTGCCTCAAGTGAACGAGTGTCATCGCCTCGCGAGTGGCGACCTGTCCTAACAGCCAATCGCCGCAACTGCCACCACTTGCCATACCACTCTAAGTGGCGAGATTATCTCACATTATAGCGAGCAATCGAATGCGAAACAATTACATTTGCGACCGGCAGCAGGTCGCGAGCACAACCCTTTTCAAACAAGCAAAAATGATAAATTTTTATATAAAAATAAATTGAATTACAATTACCGGTTGTTTGCATGTTTTTCGGCAAGCTGTGTGTGCTTTTTTCAGATCAGACGTGTTTCTAATTAAATCGATATCTAAACCATCGTGATCATTGATCTTGAAATAAGCACAGCACGAAATAACCGTCAATGAAGTACGTTGTGGTCTGTATAGCGAGAATGATGCAAATGATGGACTAATAAGATTGACGGTGGTGTGTGATTAGTCGTCATTGGTGTGCAAGTGATCCACTTCGGGAGCAGTGGCATCACAAGCAGCTAGACCCGTCGTTAGCCAATACCGTGGGGTACAAGTCCACCGGTCAGACCAATGCTGGAGAGCATCACAAAACAATTTGCTATAATCAAGATTTATTGACTACACTGTGCTCTCAGGCTCACTGTGTCCAAAAGCGCCAAGCAGGTCTGACAGGACCAACCGACCGGCGGGCAGATCGAAAATAACAAAAAGCAACATGCAAAAACCCGATGAGGCGCGAGCAAGGTAGCACGAACAGTGGCCACAATAGTCTCCCCTTGGCGCCCGCCACCAAATCCAATTTGACTCTCGTCACTGACCAACCAATTGCCAGCGAGCCTCATTGCTCTTCAATCGTAGTCGTCATATTAATAGCAGTCATAATTAAGCAACGACGAGAACCAGATTGACAAAGTGACCTATAATCAGAAAGTTGAACAATCAATGCACAATGATGCCTCACTGACTGATAGCCAGAGCAGTACGAGAATGGACGCGTGCACCATTTGACTTTAAATTACGTTGATTTCGATTCTAATCTCACATGTACGCACAGCAGACTGGCTGGAAGTAGACATGGAATGCTCGACAAGTCGAATTGCTGTCATGAGAAAGGTGGCAAACAATCACTCCGACCAGACAAGTCAGCATTGGCTATCGAGGGACTAACTATGCTAAAGCAAACCACTCACCGCTGGCTTGATCATGCCACCCGAGAAAGACCATCATCGACACCATTCTTGCCCACCGGCATCTAAATAAAGCTCTATCATTGCCGAAAGAGTTCAATCTGTCGACACGACATGTCAGTGAGTGCGGAGGCAAGGCGTTTGGGCACCGCGGTACTGTCGGTCCGGTGCTTCCCTGGATTGTTGACGAGTTTTCCGATGCTCGCTTGCTCGGTAGCCAGACGCGCGCATTAGTGCTCGGTCGTGATCAGTGAGCTCATCAGCTCACCGATCGCTCGCGCCATCCTCAACATAGTGGGCTGAAATAACTAGCCCGAAACCAGGTCGATCAATTATAATCAATAATAACCAACAGATTCGTTTCCATTTTCTCCATTTTCATTTACTCGAAAGCGTCAACCACATTACTCGCGTTTATGCTTCAAAAATATAGACTAAAACTACAGATGAAGAGCATACTACACTCACAGAGTGAGCTGCAAATATATTTGCAAATAATTTATTTTTTACAAAT
>DVQH01002238.1:0-10439 GCA_018231625.1 Papilio phestus | reverse complement strand
ATGGATTCGAATCGGTTAAACACACAGTGGAAGTAGCGTAACTCTCACAGTACAATAAAAATTAGATTCGAATCGATTAGGAATTCGAATCACAACAATAGATTCGAATCGGTTAAACACACAGTGGAAGTAGCGTAACTCCCACAGTACAAAAACGTGGATGGTACAATACCAAAAAAATGACAAAACATAAAACATAGAACATAGAAAATCATTTCCATTTTATTCTATAATATATATAGAGAAAAGATTTTTTTTAAATATTACTATAATAATTGAATTGATATAATTTGTTTCAACTTAAATTTATTACGCCATAAATTAATTGGCATCAGTGATTTTAGAAAAATATTAGTTGGATTAGTTAACTAAAGCTGATGTCATTTAAAATAATTTTTATTTTTAAGAGAGAGAGAGTGAGAGAGTGAGTGAGAGAGAGAGAAAAAGAGTGAGAGTGAAAGAGAGAGAGAGAGAGAGAGAGAGATTAAAAAAGAGATTGTTGTTTGCTCAGCTTAACCTCAAATTTGACTTTGACAAAATAACAAAGGTCACATCATCATCTAGATTGTATTGTAAACGACATCTCTCCTTCTCTCTCTCATTCACTCACTCTCTCTCTCACTCACTCACTCTCTCTCACTCTTTCTCTCTCTTTCACTCACTCACACTCTCTCTTTCACTCACTCTCTCTCACTCACTCACTCTCTCTCACTCTTTCTTTCTCTCTCTCTCTCTCTCTCTCATGCATCTGACAACCACTTGTTCGTCATAAGGCTATTCTCGTCTTTCTCTTGCGTTCTTTTCCTCAATCTCTTTCATCTCTACCATCTCTCTCTCTCTCCCTCTCTCTCCCTCTCTCTCCCTCTCTCCCTCTCAAACTTTCAAGGTACTTCCTTGAAGAGAGATTTTGAGAACAGGTGTGGTGAGATTTGAGTTTGGTGAGATTAAAAATAGTAACATAGAGAGGGAGAGAGAGAGAGAGAAAGAGAGAGAGAGAGAGAGAGAGAGAGGAAGAGAGAGAGAAACTGTCAGTGTTGAGCCGGCTCGTCTCTTCAGCTATCGTTTACGATCGTTTCCTTTGGTGTGGTTCCACACTATAGCGCGTGGCATAGCTTGCGCCTCACATTGGAACAGAGATCGAACTCTATTCTCTCTTACTCTCTCTCTCTCTCTCTCTCTCTCTCTGTCACTCTCTTTCACTCACCCACCCACTCACTCTCACTATCACACAAAGCTTACTATGACTCTCTGGCTTATTGAAGCGCGCGCTTTTTGCTTGCTGATCAATGTTTTCGCTTTTCTCTCTCACATTCACACACACAATTTCTCTCTCTCTCTCTTCTATCTCCTATGCGTTTTCACTCACTCAATCTATTTATCTATCTCTCTCTCTCTCTCTCTTTCATCCTTCCCTTTTCCCTTTCAATCTTTTTTATCACTCTCACTTCTTTCTTTCTTTCTTTCTCTGTCTCCCATTAAGTTCATTCATTGAAAATTTAACGGGCGTGCGCTTGGTTGTTTGGTGCCGGCACAAATCGATGAATGGGGAAACCCGCGGCTTTGGGTGAGGAGAGAACCGTCGGCTGAGTGTAGAAAGCTTCAATAAGAGAGAGAGAGAGAGAGAGAGAGAAAATGAGAGAAAGTGGAATAAAGCTTGAGAGTTGGGGGAGAGAAAAAAGTTTTAAAATACCAAAAAGAAATAAAAGGAGTAAGAAAATAAATATAGAAAAAAGTAGAGAAAGAGAAAAGTTATAAAATAAAATTGCGACAAAAAGAATGGAAGAGAGTGTGAAAAAAGCGAGAGAAAATATCGAAAAGAATGAGAGAGAGCATGAGAGAATAAGAGAGAGAGAGAGAGAGAGAGAGAGAGAGAGAGAGGGAGGGAGAAAACACAGAGACACTTAATGCCACTAGATGAATGACACTAAAGACGCGCAAGTTACTTCTTCCACTCTTTTTATACCAAAACGTCTATTATCTTCATTCAGCTCTTGTAAAAAGTGCCATCCCCCTTTTGCGGAGCTACTGGTCAGCTCGATGAAGGATGAGAGTGAAAACGAGAGGTGAGAGTGAATCTCGGGCAGACGATCTTTTCTCTCTCTCTCTCTCTCTCTCTCTCTCTCTCTTTCTCTCTCTCTCATCAACTAGCTCTCGTTATTGTCTCCTGTTTTCTTTATCTACTTCTCTCTTTCCTTCAATTCTCTCCTCAAGACGATGGCAATCATCCCTTAAGCACTATTAGCCACTGTAGAGAGACACAGGCACCTGTCACCAAAAAAATAAATCCGTCACCGTGCTAAGGTCATTCCTATGTCTACTCTTGATATTGATCTCTACTCGATCTGATCATATTATTCATTACTTTATACATTTTATTTAAAACCATTTTAGATAAACTGTATTATAGCATGTTTTTAAAACTATGGTTTAGATAAATATAGAGTTGAACAGTGTTATAGTTACTT
The DNA here is from genome assembly GCA_018231625.1 of Papilio phestus. Taxonomy (NCBI): domain Eukaryota; kingdom Metazoa; phylum Arthropoda; class Insecta; order Lepidoptera; family Papilionidae; genus Papilio; species Papilio phestus. The sequence goes on along the minus strand of DVQH01002238.1, from coordinate 7,974 downwards.
TTAATAGACAATTGTTAAATAAACAATTTTGTGGTATTTAAACAGCTGAGTTACAAAATCTAAAAGATAATAATCACGTGTAAATTTTTTGTTAAGACTCGTTCTAAAAAGATTGGTTGTTTATGTCTAAGCAAAACTATTAAGTTGATTAAAATAAAATTGAGCACCTTAACTCATAACTATTGTCAAAAAATGTTTTGATCTATTGGACCTAGTTTGTTCTAGGGCCATACCTATTCAAAGTCACGCTTATTTTAAAAAGTGCATTTTATAATTATTTAATTTTAATGAATAGTATGTTAAATTAATTATATAATAATATTTTATTTTTATTAATTTATAATTTTTTAAATTTGAAATATAACCAAAATAAATTAATACCAAAACTATTTTTAACTTGACCATAATTTTAATTATTTTTTTAAGTAAAACTTTATCCTAAATTGTTAATAAACGGGAAAAAATAATGGGTGGTTTGTATTCATGAGATGACAATAAAAAGTGGATGATAAGTGGAATGACAAGTTAAAAAAGAGCGAAGACAATGTTTAAGCCACTTTTGTTCCATTTGCTCCAATTAGAGATCGCCGTGAGGCATAAGGGTCTACTCATTGTCGAGAATCGTTTAATTCCTTCCTGTGTCACCTCTGTTTTATGGGGAGATATGTAAAATTCAAATATCACTTGAGTGCACTGGGCACTGACAACAGTGGCACCGGGTGATGGGCATTTTCATAGCTCTCTCATCATCATCATAGATGCACTCATCACCACATTTTGCCATTGGTGACATTAGTGCCAGGCAGGTGATGACACTTCGTAGTGCAGCTTGGAACGGCTTCAGGTGGCCTAACTAGTGCAGTGTGTTCACCGAGGAAGTCATCCCGACAACAGAGCCTTATCGCGGTGCTTCCAACGCGAGCATTCACAGATGAAGATGTCTAACGATCGTTTGTTCTTGTCTCCTCTCTCTCTCTCTCTCTCTTTCTCTCTTTTTTTTTCTCTCTCTCTCTTACTAACACTTCTATCTCACTGTAGTAGACACAGTCGGTACCGACTCTAAACAAACACCTTGTTTCCCATTGTGCAACATCTGCTTTAATCTAATCATGTGAAGAAGTGAGCACCTTAGATTGCGTTGCGATACGATTCATATGGATCGAGGTCTATGGCGAACAACACGCGTTGAGATGAGATAATTTGAACTCGATAAAGCTTGATCTGGTGCGACACTGTGTTCGAAATCATTCGAATCTCATTGACCCGAGAAGGACACCCGATTCTCCCACGTTCTGGTCGACGTATCTCGATCTCGGTTTCTAGCCTTGGCCGTCATCGGCTGCATGGATCACTGGTCAACTGGTCACTTTCATTGCCAAACGTTTCGCTTCGATGCTATCACATGAGGCCAAGTGTCTCCTAAATCAAGAGTCAACCATGTGAATCGAGTAGCTTCACAAGTGGATCAGTTAATAAATTTTAGCTTAATGCACGCGCGTTGTCTACGAGCTGACAAAGCCACGAATGATATTCAATTGCACCCAAGCTAAGGCTCAGTTAAGAAAGTAAATGAGAAAAGTTCAGCCCAAGTTATTGATGGTAATATATTGTGCAAAGCAAATGGCACCACACAGAGGCCCAATTCGCATTTAGACACTCATCTTTATTGCATACAAGATGCTTTTAGACTGTTCTTTGCTGACGTAAATTTTTTTCTTTTGTCCCATGTGCTGTATATCTTTGGAAAGCCCAAGAAACGAGCTTTCAAATGATGCATCATTCAATATAATTTAATTATCTACATTCAATTGATAGCTTATTTTATTATAAAAAGTCACTAAGGGATTTACTTTTGCGAGTGACTGTACATTCCAAACCGGACAAAATTTGTTAAAGTTAGCTTGAAATTCAAACAAAATATATTGAGTTATTATTTCCGGTTTTGCAAATATTTGTATTTTTTCGTCAAAATGTATAATGTCATATTACTTATGTGATTCAAATTAGTTATATAAAATTTATAAAGAATTTATTTTTAGTCTAAAACTTTTACAAAGGAAGGAATGTACTAAATTTTAATTGCTGGGAAAAATAACTTCTTAAGTTTTGTTGATTCAAGTTTTATAATTGCCAGTAATAAAAACGAGAGCGTTGAATAAGAAAAATGAGAAAGTGAATAAGAGTGAGAAAAAAATTTGAAAGAGCAAACGATGGCAAGCTTTAATCATAGTGGTGATTTAAATTAAGCCAGGACAAAAAGTCGCCCACGAGAAGCCACATCGGAACTTTTATCTTCTTTTTTTCTCTAATGATAGAGTGTTCACTTTCCTACGCATGCTAGGAATGTGTTCCAGAATGTGACATAAAAAAGAAAAGGATAAACATTGAACAGACTATTGACGTATCCAGGGAGTGACATCACTTTCACTTTCTCTCTCTCTCTCTCTCTCTCTATCTCTCTCACTCTCATTTTCACTCTCTCAATTTCACTCTCTCCCCTTTCTCTCTCTCTCCCTCCCTCTCTCTTAAGCAATCATCAGTTAGTGTTAGTGGCCACCGCACACCTTGCCCCCACTCCCCAAAGTCACTTTACCATCCTCCATGCTTTGAGTTGACTAATTTTCGTTAATTTTGCTTATGACTTCCACACACGACACATTCACACACACAAACACACGTAACTTTGTATGTGTTTCTTTCTTGCTAATTCACACATACTTTCAAACAACAAAACAAATCAAATGCACAAACACAACAAACCGCAGTCAAAACGCAATATGTTTGCTGCTAATCTGTTTCATCTTTCTTTTTCTTCATTTTTTATTTTACAAAAAAAGCTGGCGTTTACTTTAGTTAGCAGAATGCGAATAATAATGCTGAAAATTAAATTTAAATAAAGTAAGAATTTGAAGTTTAATTTAAGTATAATTTATAGTGAAATGCAAAAAATAAAATTTAATTTGAATAAGATTCAGAGTATAACGCAAAGAGTTAGATTCGAATTGAGTATGATTTTGAGTGTAAACAGAAAATTATATTCAATTTAGGTAAAAATCTAAGTGTAACGCAGAAAATAAAATTCATATTCGGTGAAATTTGGAGTGTAATAAAAAAATTTAGATTTAAATTTAATTTAAATTGGCAAATTTTTATTTAGAAAAACTAATTTCAAATAAAATTTTTAATTTTTTTGACGAGTTAAATTTTTTTATATCAAAAACTCTGTCAGTTTGTGTCTTGAATATTTACACATTTTCTTTAAATTTCAGTTTTTTACTTTACCTCTAATTCTCTAAACATTATATTATTTTACCCCGTAATTTGATTTTACTTACAGATTTACTATTGTTCAAAATGACATTAATTACAGTTTTTCTTTAAATGCCGCATTTATTAGCTTCAAATGACAATTAGTTAATTTTCATCTATGTACTTTCAGGAAATGAATACTTCTTATCTATTTATTATAAATATATAACAATAATACACAAATGTTTTGTTTGTGTTATTGTGTAAGCATGTTAATCACATTTAACAACTAAAGTAAAGATTATCTTGGTTTGCTTTAACATATTAACAAATGAGTAAATTTTAATTATTCATAAAGTGTAATAAATCTTAATTTGAATTATATTTGACTTTAAGGTTAAATTTAGATTTATATTATAATAATATAATTATATCATTAAATAATCATGCTTTAATAGTTTTGATCCTAATTTAAAGTGAAAGACAAAACTTTAGAAATTGTAAAAAAATAATCATTTTTACAACTTAAAAAATTTAAATTTTACAGTGAATTAAAAAACTTTCCTTTTACAAATTAACAAATGAGTAAATTTTAATTTTTTTATAAAGTGTAATAAATTCTAATTGGAATTATTTTTGACTTTAAGGTCAAATTTGGATTTAGATTATAATAATATATAATTATATTATTAAATAATCACACTTTAATAGTTTTGCTCGTAACAAAATATTCTTAAATGTTTGTTAATAGAACGTAAAAAGCAAAAATTTTGAAATTGTAAAAATAATCATCTTTACAACTTTAAAAAATTTCAATTTTACAGTGAATTTAAAAACTTTGCCATCAGATCAATGATTCGAAATAAATGATGAAACTACTTCCCATTTCCCGATGTGTGTGGTAATATTAGTTGCGGTGGTATATATATATATATATAATCTGATGTATATTGGTAACACATGCAAAGTTTTGTTTTGAAAATAAGAAATAGGTAGAAAAGTAAGTGGGCAGTGAAGCGTGATTGCGTGCGTCAGTATATACGAGAGAGATGTTGCAAACACCTGGTTGACTCTAACTATTGCACCCACGGATGTGTACTTTCACTTGACACCCACCACCTAAAACCCAACAACATCAAATCAATCAATCTATCAATCAATCAAGTTAACAAAATTCCTCTTTAGTATCAAAATCTATATTCTATAATAATTATCCATTTTGCACATCACTCGAGTTAAATTCATGTTAAATTTTAATTTTTTTAAAATAAAAATTTAAATTATTGTGCAAAATAGCAATTATTTATTTTTAAAAATTATAGTTTATTTATGTTTGACAGTAATTTTGGTTTTAAAATATTATCTAATTTCGTTGTTCAATGTTTTGTAATTTTTTGGTATTCTGCCACCCACGTTTTTGTACTATGAGGGTTACGCTATTTCCACTGTGCTTAACCGATTCGAATCTAATTTTCACTGTCGTGATTTAAATCCTTAACCGTTTCTAATCTAACTTTCTGTTTTATGATTGGAATTTTATTCCAAATCGGTTTGAATTTTGTGCATAAATCTTTGAATTATCCGTCAATTTGATTCGGAATTCGAACTTTGTCAATTCTAGTTTGATTTGATTCTATTTTTTTTGCATAAACCATTGAATTAACTCGAGTTTGGCCTCAGTGGCTTTGCCGTCGTTTTTTACAAGAGACTGAGGGCGCTTTAGCCCTGACTCTTTTGTAAAAAATTAAATTATTAATGAAAAACTGGTAATTAAAGTTATAAGCAATTTGCCAGCAATGCTAAATTAATGTAGTTATAATACCATAATTATAATTATAATAATGATTGGAATCCATTTATTGACGATGACGTTTGGTCATTATTAAATATTGACCCAAAAAGTGGCAATAGGTTAATAAAATATAAGTTTAAGCAAGCAGATAATTCGTTCAAACGTCATTTGTCTACTTTGTAATCTCATTTCTCATTAGATTAGTACACACCTTGGCATAAACTTATCAATGTTCTAATCTACAGACAATCTCTAGCGTTGGTTTTGTTACCACTTGTGTTGTGTTATTGTTATTGTTGATCACTATCATTCTAGATTAGAGCTTCGGGATATAATTTTCTTTAAGATAATAAAAAATGTACCTTTCGCCCCTATTCGAATTTGACAATTTTGTCAAAACAGTAGTCGAATGAGATAAAGTGGCACTCTTCTTATCTTCTCACTCATTTACTCTCCTCTTTCTATCTATCTTTCTTTAAGTTAGTTAAATTGTTCTCTCCGAGCGGAAACGAGAATTAAAAGGTCCAATTATGCATTACTCAGGGAGAAAGAGAAAGAGAGAGACTCAATGGAAAAGGTATGAGAGATGAGACGAGTTAAATTTTCCAAAATTAATTTCAAATTGCTGTGCTCCCAACTCTCTCGTTTTGCTGCTCATATGCCCGGCAAATACATTTAATTTATCTACTTTTGCCGTCGTTGTCCACCTGAAGAAGAAAACCGTGAGAGAGAGAGAGAGAGAGATGTAAAGAGATAAAATAGTTGACTAGTGTTAACCATTACAATAATTGGTCCGGTCTGGACTAGTCTCGGGTTTAGTATCACAAAAAATAGAAGTGAAGAGTGAGTGAGACACATCCTCACTAGTAATAGAAGTAAAAAAGTTTGGGAGAGAGAGTAGATAAGAGTGAAAATGAGAATGAGAGAGGAAAAGAGTTGGAGAGTGAAAGAAAAAGTGTGTTGCGTGATCCGATAGTGAAGAAAGTTGCCGCTTGAGCATCTTTATGCTATATTTACCCATCAGGTGTGTTTAGTTCATCTGGTGGGTTTAATGTCAACAGTAACAATGGACAAAACAACTAACACATGTGTACAAACTTAGGTCTAATGACTTCTTTTAATAATATCACTCCTTTAATATCTTAGTTTTGCTCTTTTCTTTGAGTGTGTGTTTAAAACAAATGGTATGGAAATAAATACTTGAATCTTAGGTGATAAAACGTAACTAAAATAGGATTTAATTTAAACATTGCTCAAAAAACAGATTTTAGTAAGACAATTGTTAAAATATGAAATTATAGAATACAGTATTAAAACTATTAAACATTTGGTTTAAAAACGTGTCACTTGGTACTGAGAAAATAAAAATTGATTCATATGTACAAAATAAATTAAATAAATTATTTTAGGTTGGGTGATAAGTTAAATTATTTACACTTTTAAATTATAAACTTGGTTTTATTACTAAATAATAATTTGCTAACATCAATTTTAAGATGATTAACAGATGTTTTGCCTTATTTCATGATTTATAAATAAAATTTTATTTACTTTGATTTGCTTAGCTTCAATAATAATTCTCACTGTCAATGTCAATTCAAATTATTTTGCTTGATTTCATCTGTGAGCAATCAATTTACGATTATAAATTAAAACCAATTGACAAACTTTTATATTGCGTGCATCTTAAAAATTATATCCTATCAATGTGCCAATGAAGAGCAATCATAACAATCACAATTTTAAATCAATAATCAAAATTCAATATACACATACAAATGTATTCCAATTTTCGTAACCAATACAAAATCAATTTTATTTTACAAATTGCGTTTAAAGTGCAAATAGTTTAAAAAATTTAACTCAAATCGATAAGTAATCAGAAATCAATCAATCATTTAATACCGGAATACTGTTTAAAAGTATAATTTACAATGAAATTATAATTTAAAATCACAATATAATTATACCTAATTTTTTATTGTTTATTTTTTTAAACTACTTGTTTTGAAATAATTTAAAACAATTTATTTGGAAAAGTTTTAAAATATAGTAAATATGTTACTTGTGTGTTTATGTACAAGATTATTAATATATTTAAAAAGAAAATACACATTAATCTTCTAAGTTGACTTGTAATATATTTTGTTCACAAACAGCAAGTAGTTTGTCTCCCACGTTTGTGGTGATGAGATTTCAATTGGAACTTTGTGCATAACATACACAAAGTTTTCGTGTGTCGCTTTGTTCACGCAGCAAAGCACGAGTTTGATGTCCGCTCGGAAACCTTTAATCTTTGACCAGCTCGTGAACCGAGGGAGAGAGAGAGAGAGAGAGAGAGAGAGAGATGCGGTGAGTGAGAATGTCAGCGGCAATTTGGCGGTCATCAGCACGAGTCGGGCACAGAAGAAAGCCCGTGCCGTGTTATTGGTATGCAACAAAGTGAGTGAGTGAGTGTGGGGACCTGATGTGGGAAAAGCAATCCACAAACCACCGGAGTGACACTGGCACTGAGACACCAAACTCATCACGGCATCCGGGCTTCCACCTTTCACATTCACTCAACATTCATTCTTTTCATTTGCTTAATTACTCTCTCTCTCTCTCTCTCTCTCTCTTTCTCTCTTGATATCTCTTGTTCTATGGACTAATCAACTTGTAATAAAGTAATGTTTCAATGTATCATCTTTTTGGAACACAATAAACATAATCTAATCTGAAAGTTATTCGGACTAAAGAAAATCTTAATAACAACTCAAATTAAATCAAATAATTGATTTTCACAAAATATTTTTATTAATTATATTTAAGATTTAAATTAAATTAAATTAAAATTAAATATATATTGTTGCGATATATTGAGCTAGGAGTAGTGGCTTTAGGGGTGGTTTCCACTGGTTAACTATACCCTTAATTAATTAGTGGAAACGCCA
>DVQH01002237.1:0-10439 GCA_018231625.1 Papilio phestus | reverse complement strand
CCACCCACGTTTTGTACTGTGAGAGTTACGCTACTTCCACTGTGCTTAACCGATTTGAACCTAACTTGCCTCTGTTGTGTGATTATAACAACCAGACAGTGTTTTTTAACAGTGTATTATATATAATAATATAATCCAATTATATAATCCATTGCTTAATTGATTTCAGCTAATCAACATGACCAAAGCCTACGAAGACTTTGAGCTACTTTCCATTCAAGATCTATCCAATCTAACCCAGTACAACTGGAACGCCCTACTCGAATCTCTATTTCACGGTGCCAAAGGATTAGAAGGTCTCCAAGCAAAGATAATCGATTTGGAGTATCACTTTCGCCTAGTGGAACTAATCGAATCTACGCCAAGTCACGTTCTTAAGAACTATCTCGGATTTATTGTAATCAACGAATTCCTCGAAGATCTCTACCGAGAGTTGAATCTATACTATAAAGATTTAAATCTTCACGAAGTGGAAACATGGAAAGGTTGCCTTCGAAAGGTCGATCGACTGTTGCCTTTAGCATTGGGTCGGCTTTATTTGGATAGCTTTGAAGAACCGGAAACGCTTAATCTAACCCTTGATATGGTGGGTTATTTAAAGAATGTTATTCGCGAGGAAACGGAAGATGCGGAGATCTTGGAACGATTGGATGGACTTCAGGTTGCAGTGGGTTATCCACAGTGGATTGCGGATGAACTTGATGAGAAAGACGATGGAGACGGAAGGTTGGATCAGTACTATGATCTACCGATGGGACCTATTCATGGAGGGTACTTTGAGGGTGTCATGGAAGCGAGACGCGCTAGGGATAGAGGCTCACTGGCTGGCGTTTTCGAACCCGATGATCTCGATTTTGGGTATGGATCTCTCTTTTTTTGTTTTGTTTGGAGTATCAATGCTTCGAATTTTGGTTTATGTCTAAGTTTTGTCAATCAATCTATTAGATGGCCTAGCTCGGTGGTGCGACCTTCGATTGTGTATGTGCCGGAAACGAATCTTCTTGGTGAGTAGGTGAAAATTTGTGCAAAAATTGTTTTTAAATATGATATGATATAGTTGAATAGACAAGATATGTTCTGTACAATAGCGTTGAATAAAATAGAGCTCTCAGGAAAATTCAATCTACTAAGAATTTTTCCAGAAAGTTTCCGAAAAATTACTCATTTTAATAGTGCTCTTTGGAAGAAAATCTTTCTTAACTCTTCTATATGTAAATATATAGAATTGGTTTTTCTTGATAGCCCTAAATAAATGCTATTTTAGAAAAGGCTTTTTAGACATTCTTTCTAAAATTTTCTTGTCCAAAATGAGCAAACTTCTCTCTCTCTCTCTCTCACTAACTCTCTTTTTAACTGCCTCTCTTTAATTCACCTCTCTCTCTCTCTCTCTCTCTCTCTCTCTCTCTCTCTCTATTTCCCTCTCTTTTTATTTCTCTTCCCCTTTCTCTCTCTCTCTCTTTATTTCTCTCTCTCTCTCTCTTGTTCTCTCTTTCTCTCCATTGTTCTTTCTCTCTCTTGTTCTTTCTCTCTCTCTTGTTCTTTCTCTCTCTCTCTTTTTCTTTCTCTCTCTCTTTCTCTCTCTCTCTCCCCTTCACTTGTAGCCATCTCAGCCGGATATCTGCAACCCCCCTTCCTAAATCCCACACTGCCAGCCATAATCAACTACGCCACTCTAGCTCCTCTCATTGCAAACACTCTAGTTGAACTAGCTCACCCTCACAATAAAACCCTTCAAAACTCGCCAGAGGTAATCTCTAATTTTACTTTTATCTTAACCCTTTCGATCCCAAAGATTATCAGTAAAAGATAAGCCTTATATCGCTAATTGAATGCGCGGAGGACACATACGTCTCGATAGCGCAGTAGGGAGCGAAAGGGTTAAGTTTGTAGAGTGTTATTTAAGGCATTTTTTATTTGAATATAAAGGATGCACTGAATCTAGCGTTGAGAGCCTACCAACAACACTTGGCAAGTGGAACCCTGGGAGAGCAGGCTTCAAGGTTGCCCAAAATGGATCCACTGAACCGTTCGGATCAACAGTTTATGCTTAGTTTTGCTAGCGTAAGTTAATATAATTATATTACAATGAATTAATATTAACCCTTTTCTAAAATTGACAGATTTGGTGCACTAAAAAAGGTGATACTGTTAAAACCGGAAGTGAAAATGAAGACGAAGAAGAAGAATTTGAAAATCAATTAACCGAGTTACCGCTAAACACAATGACAGAATTTGTCAGTGCTTTTCAGTGTTCGAATATATGAATTAATTAATTAAGCAAAACACAAGAAAATATTTGGTAAGGGGACATACTTTAATTACGTAAGCAAAAAATCGTAAATTCTGGATCCTCTTCCCAGTATGGTGAACACTTTTGCTCACTAAAAAGTACTGTTCAATGAAGAAGTTTATGAAAAAAAAATTTAACCCCTACTCTTCCTCAACATGCTGATGTAATTAAAGTACGACCCCTAAAACAATAAATCAATCAATTAATTAAGAACATTTAAAATTGTTTATTTTTGCAATTAATTAAAACAAAGATTAATTTATATATATATATATATGAAAGTTTATTATTAACAACAATGGTTCATTTTGAATTTATATAGGTTGTATACGATTTTTTTGGGCAAAACTATTCAAAAAGACTAAAACAGCCTCGCAGCTCTACTACGTCTTTTGGTTGCTGTCTTACTGGCCTTACTTTGCTAGAACATCAAGTTTAACTTGTTAAAAAGTGGTCAATCAATCAAAATGAAGTCCATTTTTGTAATACTCACTTTTCTGGTTTTGATTCTGGTGATCACTGGTTCAATTGGAATACCAGTGACCGAATCACCGGATAGAGTCGATCGAGTTCGTCGCGCTTATGCTCCGTATAGCGTCGACTACAAACCCGGATCCATCTGGGAGTGGCTTGGTCGTTTGTCTTTGATGTTCTAATTGTTGGTTTCATCATCTTATGATATCTATAATGAAAATGAAAAACATATATTGCTATTGGCAAAACACTCTTACTTTTATATATACATTGCAATATGTTATCATTATTATATGTTTCTATTAATTTTACCAAATAAGAATAAAATTTATTCATTTGTGGCTTATAACATTTTGTCTGATTTTTTTATTTTAATCTAAAACCAAACTTAATGCTTAACCCTTTGGTTCCCAAAGGCGCTATCGGGACGTACATGATGGATGTATGTGTCCCGCTCATTCAATTAGCGATATAAGACTTATCTTTTACTGATAATACTTGGGATCAAAAGGGTTAATTTGTTAATCTCAATAATTTGCGATTTCAAGATTTCTCGGGTACATCGGGTAATCCGTAGAGCATTGCGCATATGATAAGCTTTATATAAACTATATAAGTTTATTATTGCGCATGCGCCACTTCGGTTTTACGTGTTCCGCAGGAGTAGTGATTTTTTTCTGTAGCGGTGTAGGAGAATGTGAGAAGCAAAAAACATTGAAATGTGTTACGCCGAGTGAGACGTAGGTTCTAAAAAATTCTTTACATAGAGATCTCAGCTTAATCCAATCTCCGAAAAAACTGCACTTATCTGCGAAAGCAACTTCTTAATTGGTCTTAAAGTGTAGTTTTTCTTCCAATTCGATTTTCGATTGGATTAAGCTGAGACCTCTACTTTACAGTACAAAAATAAAACATTATGTTTACCCGACTAAGTCAATAAATACCCGAAAAATCGAATAGAGTGTTAAACTTAAAAATCGAATTTTTTAAAAACAATAACTTATTAGGTTTAATGTGAATTGCAAATTAAGTCATAAATTGACATTTTACTTTGTGCTATTTATCGGATATCAATTTTACTTGATCTATGGCTTTGGTATTTTAGATTCCAATCCAAGACGAACGTGGCGAGCAGAGTCGTGTGGATTGTTGGATGGAGATCTCCAAGGGCCGGTTCCCGCAGACCACGGATATTGATGGTGCGGTCAAGGTTGGCTCGCCTCTAACCTTGGCCATCTTTGTCAAGGATCCCCGAAAACGCACGGATATTCGCATCAAGGACTGTTATGGTACGTATTAATTAATTAACCTTTTCGCTCCCAAAGGCACTATTGGGACGTATGTGTCCCGCTCATTCAATTAGCAATATAATGCTTATCTTTTACTGATAATACTTGGGATTGAAAGGGTTAATAATATATATCTCTTTCCTTATGTTATAACAAGTATAATAGTTTTCTATGCCATATTCCATTCTTAGACAATTTTTTATTTTCTGCTACTTTTATGCTACTGACCTTAACTGATTTGAATCTAACTATCTGCTTTGACTCAAATTTTTTATAAACTCGAATCTAACTTATGTTGTTGTGCTTCGAATTCTCAATCAGTTCGAATCTTACTTTCTGTTGTGAAAATTTTTGAATAATAATTCCAATTTAATTCAAATTTTTATTCAACTTGATTCTAATTCCAACCATTCCCATTTTAAGGATTTGATTTTTAATTCATAACACTTCGAATTATGAATTTGAGTTTGACTTTGGCAACTTTGCGGCGGTTTTTTTAAACCTGGGGTTCTTTTTATTATTTGATTTTTTATATTACAAACAAAATACTTAATTTTTTTTATTTTCCAACCAAACAGCTTATGATGATCCAAAAGTGGCAGAAAGCAACGGTCCAGCACTGCTTCAGCTGACCGACTTTGAAGGTTGTCCCACCAAACCAAAGCTGATTGAAGTGTGGAAGAGAACACTGGATACGGGATCCACTGGTGCAACGGTTATCGCTTTCACCACTGTTACCGTAACTATATCTATGAATGAGTCATAAAAACGATTGCTAAAATTTAAATTTGCACTATTTATTATTAGGCTTTCAAGTTTCCCGATCGACCCGATCTTCAGTTGACCTGTAACATTGAATTGTGCCGTAACAAGTGTGCCAGTCGGTGTGGCTCGGAGATGCCCGAACCGGTTTCGGTTGGCCAGTGGTCCAAGACTACCGTGGACGATGGTTCCACTACCACTGCGGTAACTCAGACTTCTGAAGAGGAAGAGGAGGAGACCGAGACGGTGAAGAAGGAGGAAAAGGAGAAACCGGAAGAGGGAGGTGAAAAGGAAGAAGAAGAAGAGAAAACAGAGGAGGAGCCAAGCAAAACGGAAGCTGATAAGTCGGAAGAGGAAGAAGAGGAGGAAGAGACTCAGGTTATTATTATTATTATTATTAGTTATTCAGATTAATTCGTAATATTTAAAAAAATCTTTTGATAAATATCCAATAGATAGAGCCACACTCACTTGCACATAATACAGTTTATTTAGGAACACTGGTTTGTGTTGCGGCCACTTTCAAGAGCAGTAACCCTAATAGGGTGCATGAGAAAGTTCCCCAAAAGATAACTTGCTTAACTTTAGAGTCAAACTTAAATTTAAGCATGCCAATTATCCAACTTGTTTATAAATATTATTAGTCGTTCAGATTAATCCGTTTTCTTATAAAATGTTTTAGAAACTATCTAACAGATGGCGCTACACTCACTTACACAGTGGAACGCAAGCTCACGTGATAAGTGCTTGCAAGTCTGAGTGAGCGTAGCGCTATCTAATGGATACTCTCCAAAACATTTTAAAAGAACACAAATTAATCTGAATGATTAATAATATTTGTAAACAGGTTGAATAGTATATTGTTTTGATTTAGTTGAAATTGTTATTGGATATTTTTTTTAAACTCTATCATAAGCTTTTGTTTATTATTATTACAAAACACTAAAAAATTACATTTCTCTCTATAGGCACGATCGGCAGGAAGTGGAGCAGACACCGAAGTGAAAGATGTTGATAGTAAAAAAGAGGAACCAGTCGAGGAGGAAGATGAAGAGGAAAAGGAAAGTGCCGAGCAAAAAGCGGATAAACCGGAAACTGAAGTAAAGGGGGAGGAAGAGGAGAAGAAGGAGGAACCGGAAGCCAAAAAGGACGAAGGGGGAGAAAAGAAGGAGGAGGATGAAGAAGAAGAGGATTCGGGTTCTATGGAGAAAACCGATGAAACTACAAAGACTGAAGATAAATCCGCCGAGACTGAAAAACCGGAAGCTCGTGAGAGTTCGGAATCTGCCAACGAGGAAGACGAGGAAGAGGAGGAGACTTCCGATGCGGAGAAGCGAGAAGTAGCGAATGATGATGCTGAAGAGGATGAGGAGGATAACTCGATCAGCAAGGAGGATGAGGAAGATTCCAAGAAAACTACAACAACAACAACAACTACTACTACTACTACTACAACTCCAGCTTCAACCACTTCTGCTTCCCGTGCTAGATTGTCAAAGAAAAAGTTTACCCGACCCACCACTCGAACCCCAGTGGTAACTACTACTACAACTACAACTACGAAAAAGCCATTTAGTAGATCGGGAGTAAAGAAGTCTTCCGGTCTTCTAACTTCCGCCTCAAACACTAATTCAATGTCTACTACTACACTGCGACCACTGAAGGAGTTGATGGAACTGTCGCAGAGCCGTGCCAAAGTTGCCAACTTGGCCAAACCGTTGAAGAAGGCACTGAAGAAGGCTTTGAAAACGACTACCACTACTTCGACAACTACTACCACTGAAGCACCAATCACCAAGAAGAGTTCGAAGAAAAGCAGCAAAAAGAGCAAGTCGAGCAAAGAGGTGAATAATTCGACTAGTTCGAGAAGAGCACGAAACCCAAGTGGAACCCATCCCGAAGAGTTCCCTCATCTTCACCCCACCGAAGCTTATGGATCTCTGGTTTCCGAATCTCAGCACAGTCCGGTAATGGTTTTCTACGCACCCAACGAGTCTTCTACATCATCATCATCATCATCATCGAAGAAGGTGCGAAGACCACTTCCGAAAGCTTCAAACGCCACCCGAACAACAGTGCCAATGACTAGTGTCACTCCCGCGCCAGTTCGATCTTCATCCCGTTTCCGGTTCCGAGATCATCACGATCAGATCTATCCCGATTACCGGAGCTTCTACGCCTACAGCCACTTTCAACCGCAGCGAATCCAGAGAACGCGAACTATCCGTTCGGTGGATCCGGTTTTCTTCGATTCCAAGCGTTCCAACACGATCGTACTTGGTGCCAGGGTCATTTCCGGTTTGGAAGTGGTTTAAGAAATCCAGTTCTTGACCCCCTTTCTTTCCCCCTCTCTCCCCCACACCCCTCTCAAACCCTCCCAACTTTTCTCTCTCTCTCTCTCTCTCTCTTTCTCTCTCCCCACGACAATTCTCAACGAGGCCATAGTAACACTAGAAAGTCATTTTTGTCTCAAATTCACTTTTAATAATAATCATAATAATTAATTAAGCTTATGTATTCCATCACATTTTAATATTAATATATATATATATCTGCAGAACTCTTTTCATATTTCTCTCTCATACAATAAGAGTTCCATTCCATGTTGTATTCTGTTCTTCATGCTCAATACTTTTTTGATTATGAAAGAGACAACGAAGAACAAAGAAAATGAAGAAGAGAAGGAAGATCTCCAAGATCTTTGAATTTTTTTTACCCTGGATAGTTTGAATATGTGTACATTTATTATACTTTAAATAAAAAATGATATTGATGATGGTGATATAATAATTATAATAATAATA
This sequence comes from Papilio phestus, assembly GCA_018231625.1. Taxonomy (NCBI): domain Eukaryota; kingdom Metazoa; phylum Arthropoda; class Insecta; order Lepidoptera; family Papilionidae; genus Papilio; species Papilio phestus. Next base: position 2,820 of record DVQH01002237.1, on the reverse strand, counting down.
ATAATAATATATAATAAAACTATTAATATAAAAATCATTACATTTTCTCTCTCTCTCTCTCTCTCTCTCCATTTTCATGCTTTTTCTTCTTAATAACCCTTTTTGCATTTTATTTTTTCTATTATATAAAATAATAATATTAATAATAACATGAATTAAACCAATTATTATATTACTTGTATTTATGATTATTTAATAATAATAAAGATTATATATGCTTGTATTAATGGGTAAATGTCGCGTGTGGAAAAATCGGATAGCCTTTTAAACTTTATAAATTAAAAATACTAGTAGTTTATCTACTTTATATTAATGCGTGATAAACTTTGGTTTTTAAGCCTCAAAATGTACAATGAAAGAGGGGAATTTTTCAGGCGTAAATGACATGGGCCATTCAGATATAGAGATACACATTGCTTTTGTTTACATGTGAAAAGCAAATAAGAGAGTGAGTGAGTAAGAGAGAGAGAGAGAGAGAGAGAGAGAGAGAGAGAGAGAGAGAGAGTTTGTTGTTATTGTTCGAATTCATACTTATTTTTCGTAATTTTTAAAATTCTTATTTAATTCTATTTCAATTCTCGTCCAAATCATGTTGCTATATATTCAATTCTATATAATTTAAAATCAACCTATCTAGGTATGTTCCAAATCTCTGTTTATCTTTGGCTTAAAGCTCTTTAGTTACATTGAGATACGTTGTATTCTCAACTCACTATCGATACTATCGGTAGCGTGTTTGACATGACGTAATCTTTTCGTGTTGTCTTGTATTTTGTCTCTCTCTCTCTCTCTCTCTCTCTCTCTCTCTTTCTCTCTCTCTCTCGTCTATGTAACTTGTTCTTGATTACATTACATAACATTACAGTCTCACAATTTTAAATCAGATATTCACTTGAGTGAACTAAGTTAGATGAGTTGACATAGGAATCCCAGGAAAAACCAACCAGTGTGTTTACATAGGATAATTTTGAGAAGTTTCTTTGCTATCAAAGTAGCGTTTTTCTAGAAACTTTCTTTTAGAGTTGACTTTTCCTGCAATCCCTAGTTTTTTAACCCACGGTTTAATTAACAATAGTTAAGAATTTTTATTTATATTATTATATATGGGAATGACTAAACTTGTGTTAGATTCTTGTGTTAGATCCACTCAAGCCAGTGGCCTTGTTTGCGAAAATCCTGTAGATCATCATTTTCACCTTTCACGGGTTCCATCACAGTCTCACTCGAATCAGCAATTTTAGCTTCACCACTCTGTGGTTTAGTTTCGACGACCGATGGTGCCGAATCTGCGCTCAATTCGGCTTCCATCATCTTCTCATCCAGTAACTTCTCAAGATCTGTTCCCATGGTTTTCGAGTCTGGCTCGCTAAACGGAGTGATACTGGCAAGTTCGGAAACCTGACTCGAATCAAGTGCTTTCATTATTGTACTATGCGATTCAGCAGGAATCTTGGCTAGGATATCCGCGAGTTGTTTGGGTTCCATCAATTTGAATAGCCGTATCCTGCGGCCAAGATCGAGATTGACCAAGAGCTAAAAGTTTTTAAATAAAAAAAATTAATTTACTTATACAGTACTTCGCAAGTGCTTTTATAATTTGTAATTTGAGTTAATTTTTGAACTCTTCCATACATATATATTTCTATATACTAAAGTGCCGGTAACTTTTTAAATTCGTAATTTACGTTAATATTTGAATCCCTTCTTACATATATATTTCTATATACTAAAGTGCCGATAACTTTTTAAATTCGTAATTCCCGTTGATATTTGGACATCTTCTTACATATATTTTTATATCTTTAAAAACTTAACCAGCATTTTTGTTGGGGAACATTCTCTTACACTGTTTTGCGTTTGTGGCCACTTTCCAGACCAATAACACAAATCAGTGATGAGAAAGTTTCCTGAACAAGAATGTTAGTTAAGTTTAGAGCCATACCTTAACCAATGGGGTCACTTGTAGCTTCACGGTTAATCCCAACAACTCTTGATCGGAGATGGCTTCAATCGCCGACTTCAACGATTCTGGAGCTAGATCTTCAATCGCTTTAGATGGATCAGATGAGGTCAGAGGATTATCCTCTTCATCGATCTTTCCACATCCACCCATTCGATTCTCCTTCAAGGCTTCGATCATCACTTTTGCGACAAGTCCATTTTGTTTTTGTGACGACACGGAAATTTCCCGGACCTCATGAAGAAGTTTCTCCATCTTTTGAAGCGAGTCTATTACGGATTTGAATCCACCCACAATCGGTTGTTGTTTGGCGATGCATCGTTTGGCTTCGGGGGAAAATCGCTTTCCAAAGGGACACTGGCCAAGCTCGGGGCTGCCCTTCACACACCGGTAGTAGTATTTCGGCTCGGTTGGGTAGGGTAAAAGGCAGTTGGTGTTGATGCAGGTTGGAGGACACACTGGCGGGGGGACTAGTTGTATGGTGTGGGAGGCCAGTGGAATTGAACCAAAGTCGAGATTCGCTGTTGAAGAAGTAAATTTAAGTTATTATTTTTACAAGCGCCATCTGCTTCTTGTAAAAAAATTGGCAGCAGAGCAGCCTAGGTCAAACTCGAGTTAATTCGAAGGGTTATGCAAAAAAATTCGAATTAAATTGAGCGAGAATTGGAAAAGTTTGAATTTCGAATTAAATTGACGGAGAATTCGAAGATTTATGTATAAAATTCGAATTATAACACAGAAAGTTAGATTCGAATTGGTTAAGAATTCGAATCACATCAGTGAAAGTTTGATTCGAATCGGTAACGAATTCGAATTACAACAATGGATTCGAATCGGTTAAGCACAGTGGAAGTAGCGTA
>DVQH01002236.1:0-10444 GCA_018231625.1 Papilio phestus | reverse complement strand
TTTTCCTTCACCGTAAGAACGTCGGGTAAATTATGTACATATGAAAATTCGAAAACTCGAAAATAACATTGGTACATGGCGGAATTCGAACCTAAGACCTGTAGATTACAGGTCAAGTGCTTACACCACTGATCCACCGACGTTCAAGCAATTCCTCGAGCAGAACATAAATTGTAATAATTGCATTTCACTGATTTTCTAATCAGTGAATATCTAAATACAAAGGATTTTCTAAAACGCAAACTACTGTCTGCAGTGTCGTCAGTCACTCGCAACAATAGCAATGTCGTGAATGAATGTATGAACGATGAATGAATGAAGACCGAGCACTTTAATACATCCCGGTCTTATCGGGCGATGCACCGTCGTCCTAATTATAGCAAGCAATACCAAACGATCGTTAATTTTGTCTTTTATCTATGCATAAAACAAATTTACCTCGCCGTGTGTATCGCAATAAAGTCAAAAACCATTTTGCATATTCATATATAATTTCAACATAAAAAGTTTAGGTTATAATTGTTTGTATGACATTACGTTAGAAATTAGAAAAAAATTGTATACGCTCCGTCACTCATGCGAAGCTGGGGCGAACCGCTAGTATGTATTTATAGAGTTAGAGTACTGATTGTGTTCTATTATAAAAGTGGTCGGGGTCGGAAGAGTTTTACCTACTGTAAAATACAGAACATTCGGTATCTGGTTTGTTAGTCTGTGTAAATCATAAGTACTTAAGGCTTACTTTTTACTTCTTATTAATATTATAAATGCAAAAGTTTAGATGGATGGATGGTTGATGTTTGTTAGAGTCTGTGGCCTAAACGGCTCGGATCGAAGATCGGATTTTGATGAAATTTAGCATAGACGTAGAGGATAGTCTGGAAGAGGGCTACTCACTTTTGTTTTTTTAATTCCACGCCAACGCAGTTGCGGTTGAAAGCTAGTTAAAATAATATAGTATTGTTACCATCGCATGCAGTGCAAGGTACGCCGCCGGAAAGCGCCTTGTAGAAGAATATCTGTCCGCTGTCGAGGTCGCGAGGGCTCCAGGCGGCGGGCGCGCGCGCGGCACCTGCGCAGCACTCGGCGCGGCCCACGCGCAACGCCGCCACGGAGCTGCAGCGCCCACCGCGCTCCATCCCCGACCAGCAGATCCCGGCTGCACACGAAATATAACTTTGATATAGACAGAGAATTAAATTCGCTCCCCACTAACCGTATTTCGTACACGTAATTAATTATACCAATACAAAAACTCGAAGAAACAACAAGTAAAGATTAATCAGAATTGTGGACAAGAACTAGCCTAATTAACGACGAATACATTCAATAAAGTCTCTAGTCTAGTCTGTATCTACCTACACATTTAAACCCTACGACGACAATTTTAGTAAAACTAATTCAATCAATAAAAAAAATTTTAATACACCAAATCATTACAGTATGCGAGATCGCTCAAATTGATTACCGTTCACGTAAAACTGAGAAACAGAAATATCAGAAGTCACGCGGAGTTAAACACTCCACCACGAAGCAGACAACTATGTTACTAAAAATAGCTGGGAATCGTACAAATAATGACTCTGTTTGTAATTTGAACCAGAGACCTGACTTACTGCGGGATCTGATCGCTGCGCCCGCGGCGGTCACGCGGGAGTAATGCTGAGAGCATTGATATATGACACTTAGTAGCAACATCCAGATATCTAAAACTACCCAAATTATCTTCGAAGAAAAAAATTACAACACTAGCTAGACAACCTCAAAAGAGATGGATGGATTGCGTGAATGGTGACATGATCAAGAAGGGAGTGATGACTGAGTTGACGTATGATAGAGTTACTTGGAGGACGAAAACCCGGTGCGCCGACCCTACGGGAGTAGGATACGGTAGGAGAGATGATGACAACACTCAGAGATAAATGGGCACTATGAGCAAACTTAAGTATAGTTTAAGCAAGATCGACGAACGTCAAGCGACTGCTAAGTTAGTTAAATACTTCGATTACGTCAGTAAGTCAATATTAACTGCCTGTTAACATCGATAATTCAAAATAATGGAAGCAGACATTTTGGTTTATACCAGACATTATCTGCGTAATTTCGTAATGTGAAATTTCCGTAAACACAGTAACAGTCACTTGTCCTTGTTCTCCTTGTGAACTGGTATGTATTGCCGTTGGATGTCTGGCCAATGGATATTTCATCAATGAATAAACTAAGAACATAATTTAAAAGGTCGTAACCTATACTTACTAAACTGATACATGTTATATAAAAAAGCATGTATGGGTAATTGTCGAAGAAAGAAATATGTAGATAAAATCCATAGAGCCACAACTTCGTTATAAACAAGGCTAAACAACAACTGAACTACAATTCTTTAAGTCTTAAATAGCAAGTATAGACACAACTGTATGAATAATTTACTAAAAGTAATATTCATTTTGTAGAAAATGTTACTGATACGATTACAATTTTGATGTGGAATTATTTCGAATGTCCGCTCTATAATTGATTTACTTGAATCTCTATCTCTAATTATTTATTAACTAAGGAAAACATCTATCTCAGTCCCGGATATGAGCACATAAAGCAAAAAACCTGATATTGAAAGCTCCCTGCATTACGCGTGGCGCCATTAGCTATGCAAAAAAAACTAGTTACGTTAAAATACTTCGTAGATCGAACAACTCATAAATCCTTTTATTCGTTTTCATAATATCTTAGCATAAACTTTGATAAATGTATTGGGTTTTAATGAAAATCCAAATGAACAGTATTAAAAAAGTATAATATATGGTATTATTGAGTCGGAATAATTTTATGTTCGTTCAGAAATAAGAGAAAATAATAAGGTAACTTTTTGTGGTTTTATAATACTGTATGACGTTTCACAATTATTTCAACATAATTGTGCATTCCGTGTCTCCAACAAAGCGTCCTGTTGTAAGGAAATGAATCTTTTAATGGCGTCAGTAACGAATACCGGTTCCGCACAAAAAAATGTTCAAAAGCCGGACTGAATTATTTGTTAATGTGATAACGGCTTTTTCCATTTCATACGACTACATTACTTTTATTTATGAAAGTGTATTAAAGTGCTTTTAAAATAAGAACATGAACATTTCGTTTTAGTTTATTTCAGTGTGGAAAAGTAAATAATGGTCATATACAGCCGTAATAATTGATAACATTGAATTTTGCTTAAGAGCATCAGGTTAGATACCTACATATGTGTTAAGGTGTTTTACTTTTGCTCGTGTTTAATAAAAAAAAAGATACAAAACCGGGTGCGCAAAGAAAGCACTTAGACTTTTTGCGATTATAAAAGTGCAACCATCGACATTTCAAACTGGGCATATTAAAGGCAGATTGTTGGATAGCGTCGGATCGAGGGTCGCCGCGCCGATCGCAGCTAGCAGCCGGCCGGATTCCGAGAGCCGAGCCGAGAGGTGAGTCACGGCGCGCTAGACGCTCCACAGACACTATGCGCGCCGCACCCGCGCCCGCGACGGCGCGGATCCTCACACACACACCACACAGCCCTACAAGGATATCCGATCGAATGTACACTACGCGCCTTTTCTTTTCACCATGTGCTCTCGTCATTGACTTACAATTCTCCTCACACTGGCTTAAAATTTAGACGCTACAAGACCGATAAAAAACATCGTATTTTTATTACAATCGAAAACCGTTTTAAAAGTATCTTGCAAATCAAATAAATTGTCGGACAAAAAAAAGTGTTTACGACATTTTTATTAGTGTATACCACGCGAGTAAATATCAGCAGGTATAAATAAAAAAGAACGATAAGTGTTTTGATATTGGAATAGGCCATTCGCCTAACAGCTTTATTTTCGGGTAGAGGACAAGCGCGTACGACGATTTTTATACAATTCAGTCATCGATCATAAGGGCACGTGTACACTAGTACGTTACATTATGCTACACGTATCGGTAATCACCGGTAAAAATGCAAATTAAACTGAATAATGATTTTTGCGGCGCGATGCGTGGTCGGGCGGCCGTTGACTCGCGGCCGGACGCGGCGCGTATCTTATCTGTATAAATAATTTTAATCAGAGGCCGTCAGATCTGTCAGTTTTGGCGCCACTTTTTGGAGGCGGACGCGGATCCGGCACTAACGAATGGCATTGCCAACTCTCGAAAGTTATTTCCGTGGGTGGCTTCAACGTTGTGCGTTGCATTTTTACGAGGAAATCGTCTTGTGTAATAAGTTCTGGAGCACAATATCGTTGAACTGGCGCTCCATTAATAATTACGATTGTTATAAATTGTAAACGATTGTAGGCGTCAAGAATATGGCGCCGAGCTCAATAAGTTATATAATATCGGCTGCCCTGACACAAGGCATATGACCTGCACTTATATTTGTTTAAAATTGGTTTAATTGCTGCATAGAAACTATTTCATGATATTTAAATCATTGATACATCTCGAGGAGTTACACTATTCTATAAACAATATTAACGATTAGAACCAAATAAATGACGTTATGTCAATATGTTCGGACCTGTACAACTTAGTACTAAGCATTTACATTACTTCCATGAATTCAAACCTTCGGACTTAATTTTCCCAGTCTGTTATCTATACTATTAGCATTCAAATGGAATTCGTTGTAAACATCGTCTGGCATGAAGACGCAAAAACTAGAAGACAGTAAATCATAGGAGCGGCGTAGTAACGTCCATTGTGTCCGGAACAAACATTTGGAGGCGAGCACATTTTCAGGTATTTTTATTACCTACAAAAAGTCACACTGCGCTTAACGCCTCGGTTTTGTTGACTGTTTTTTCAACTTCGTGATTGAAGATCTGAAGATTCATTCGTTTTGTATAGAGCTTTAATATATTCGCAATAAAAAGTATTTGGAAACATAAACTTTTATTAAGATAAAACATAAATTTGATGTCAAAAGTTGCCACAGTGTTCACCAAATCGCATTCTTTAATATCTGTATAGTAAAATTGATAAAATGAAAAATCTCTATTTTAATAAAAAAATAATATTAAAAACTCGAACAAGAAAAAAAAGATTAGAAAAGAGTCTATATCAATTTGTCATTTTGTAAACCGAAAACTAAAGAAAAATAAAAATATCCACGTATTTGTAAACTAGTCTTGATTATTGTTTTACACAGTTATTCATAATGCATAAAAAAGACGACAATGGTATTACAATATGAATAAGATAACATCGATGTCAAAAGTATATTACTAATAATAACGGTTCGGTTCTTTGCATTGGCTTCGATACTAAATATTCCAACCTACCAAAAAGTAAACGATTGTAGACCAAACACTAATAATAATTTACTATTGACTAAACAGTTGATAGAAATAGCATATCACCGCAGTTATATTAGAAAAACTAACACGGACATTACTGTTGTAGACTTTTAGTTAATAAAACAAAATATGTACCATGTAGTATTTTAAAAACTTCCTAATGAACGAAACAGTTGTTCAAGCGATCACTTCAGCAGTTACAATCGCCGAACGTGTCTTAACAGTCGTCGATTTAATTTGCAATGTAAATGAGTCGCTCTATTGTTCGAGTGTACAACAGATTAGCGAATATATTCGAAGCGATCGAGAAAAACAAACAAGTCGTCACATCGCCGGGACGCAAATAGACTCGTGGCTACTTAATTCGTGTCACCCACTCTCGATATTTGTGACTATATGAATGACACTAGAATAGACATCGCCTCTAGTACAACGTCGCTGTTAATTATATCCTCCGCTTGTTTTGATCCGTGACATCAGATTAACTCACGCGAAGCTTACACTGGAAGCGGCAATAACTATTTGATTAAATAGTAATCCAAATACTTTAGCTTGTCGCCATTGTTTTTTATTCTGTGTCAAGTGTGCTAAACTTAATGCAATTTTTTAACTCTAAGTGTCAGTCCTACCAAATTGTAAATTGTCTGATAACAATCGAACGTGTAAATTATGTGATGGAAATATAGGATTTTATTTCCTTAACTGACAGAGACGTAATTTTTAAGCTATCTGAGCCTATATCAGCCAGTGGTGGGATAAGCTCTAAACGTAATTTTTTACAATTGGTTATATTTACATTTAAAATTATAAATCCATTTAAATTGTTTCTAGAGACTCTAATCGCCGAGCGCCGCTATAATAAGATGCATTATCCGTCTCGACGAAAGTTAGGGTCCCTAATTTAAAATTGTGATTGTCTGGCAGCCTTCGGCCGACCTAGTTTTCCTTTCTGAAGGACAGATTTAAGCAGGTGTCTGGGGCAGAAGTATATTTTGCATAATGCGATAACCCTCCGTCTAGCCGTTTGATTATTGAAATATCTTGTCTGCTTACTGAATAATTTCTTGTTCGCATTCAAATTTTACTGCGGCAAGGTAAGAACGAGGTTTTCGGTTTTTAGGCTTACAGATTTAATGTAAAGAATTTTAATGACGGAAATTACAGTCAGGAATATATAATAGTAAAAGTCGAAAAAGATTACTTATTTTAACACAGATGAGACGCGTTGTCGCTCCGGTGATATGGTATGTTACTCCGAAACCGACGGGAACCGAGGCAGGGTCGTGAATTCCTGATTGTTTGCCAACGCTTTTCTTGGTGATTGACGCTAAACATTATATTTAATAGAACACACGGATGTGCAGCCGAGATCAAGGCACAGTCTCATTAAAAACGGAAACCCAGAGCAAAATATTTCTGAATTGAAATTCCGCGAAATGACGTGAGCCAAGATATGCTATCAATCATTCCACGGAAATTCTTTGTACACGATTTGGTTGAAATTTTCATAGCGGCGTACTAAGGTTATGGTTAAGTATGGAACAAAGAAAAAAATTGTTTGACCAAGCCAAAAATCACTAAGGTACATAGACCTATAAAAACAGGGATGATAAATGAAAATCGTGTCAATTTATTATTGTGACGTGACTTATACGATTGAATTTGCAGTCAATACCCAGATTTAAGATTAGGACAGACAAAATATTTAAGATAAATCGTGAAGCTGCACGATCGAGTGGTCGGATATCGCCTACGTAATGTCAGACACGCCGTAATTCATTGTTCAATTTGTCATGGAACAATGCAGCATTTGAATTCAACAACCACGACTCCCAACCAGGCCTAATCACTCAGCCGAGCGCCGCGCGCAGCGCCCGCGGCAATCGCGGCCTACATTTACTAACAATTTCATATTTTCTGCTCTTATTATGAATTAACACAAAGTCCAGTTCAACAGTTACGTATGTAAGAGATTTTCATAAAGTTCTTTGTACTAAAAGTGCAAACTCTCGTATGATAAGACATGTAATCTCCTGTCTTATAGAATTGTGCTAAACCATTTGTTTGTACAAACCAAATTATTAGCACAGGCTATATAAATTTTCTTATCAGTCAAAATTCTTTTGAAATGTTATTTTTATATGACTAGTAGTAATAGTCACGAATATAGATAAAAAAGATATGAAATACATTTTAAACAAGCAATTTTAAAACAAACAAAAAGTAAAATCTCAATAAACTATCATAAATGGGCTGCAATACACGATGATAAGTGGTTTAATAATAATGATAGACTTCACTTTGTCAATATTTATTGCTGTTGACTACGAACTAATGGTACTCGTATATAGATCATCATTACGCGATTTCTTGTGCAGTACAAATGATGCTAGACGATATCTCGCAGAAAAAGTACACGAGTTTTGTCGTCATTATTTGCGGATGAGCACAATCATATTAATGCGCTTATAATGACTGCACTATTCACTTCTCATTCTTAGAAAAACTTTTATTTGTAAATAAATAATAGCTTTTTTTTTTAAAATGACATTATTTTTAACAATATCTTGGTTAACACATTCGAGAACAATTGGAAATTGACAGTGCTCGGTACATGTGTACACAAATTTAAATAAAAAAAAGAGCATTACTTATACAACAATAAACATTAAATTGTATTTTGTGTGATTCCATTAACCTCGTATTAATGTTTCAGGCAGAATTTTTCGATTCGTACAATATCGAGTGCGTCGTCAATGTGCCGTCCGATGCATCCCGGCAGTTTAGCGCGATAGTGATGCGACTGCTCACGTAAAAATATCGATAAATAACTCAACTAACAAACTCTACAAACGTAGACGTAATATTGTCGGCACTTTGTTGAATCGGTGCAGAGAACTATATGACTAGTCGTAGTTGTAGTCATTCATTTTTCAAAGAATTGTTTGCGTGTGTGCAGGCAGGGCGGAGTACACATAAATCTCGCGAGGCGATTGAATGCAGACGCGTAAGCGTGCCCGTGCGCATAATTCAAAGGGGCGATCACCAGGAATCGTCGTTTGGCATGCAGACGGCCGCGTTCATTCCAAAGTAATAAACCCGTTAGCGGCGACGTAATATGCATATCGGCGACCACTAAACAACACATTTCAAGCGCTGAAACATGCATAAATATGTTTAAGAATTTACACATGCGGTCTCGATGCGTCGTGCTAAATTCAAATGCTATAAGATGCGCTTCTCAATTCGCATAACGACCGCATGTAACTCGTCGGCTGGTACTAAATGGGTGTTTATTATGTGCCCGAACTACCAATATTCCCGGTTGCATTTACTGGAATATATTCTCCATTACAATTACTTAAAGTTAGCTTATCGATATCGATGTATTCGTTCGAGGGTCGTCACCAGCCCGCAGGTGCATTGTGGTCTGATAGGCGGTTCCTGGCGAATGATCGGCGCGGCGCCGTATTGCCTCGGCGCGGCGGCCAGACCCGGCTCTTTAATATTTATTTACACATGCAAATGCGTTTCGCCCGTCCGAAACTGCGACCGATGCGACTCCGAATTGACTATAAAATATCCTGAATCGAAAATTAGTTTCTTATACGTATGCAATGTGTTGCAGGCGGACGAACAATTCAAGCATATCAAAATTTCCATGCTTGTGTACTTTATTCAATCATTTCTTCAGGCCATATTTCTTTGGCCGCACCTAACGATAACGTATTCAAGTCCGGGTACCTTTCGTATACGACGCACATTACCATATTGGCTGGAATACAAGATGTTTTTGTTTGAATTAAAATTAAAAAAAAAAACATAACATCCGCTTTATATCGTACACTCGCATAAGCGGATACTATGAGTGTAAGATTACGGACTTGGTTCTGTTCTTCAAACACATAGCTTCAAACCAACGAGGATCGCAACCCCAATGGGTTAGTCAAGTCAACACTTAACTCTAGCTTGTTTGACTCTCGTATACAAACAAGGTAATTAATACGTTGTATTAAAATTAAAATAAAAATATTTTTCTGACAAAGTACGAACTTTTAACTATTCCTTTTTTCAAGACAATTACTATAGTAACCATCACAAGTAGTTTGTAGTGATTATAAACGTATTGTGCATGTACTCGTAGATAAGTAATTGATACGGCCGATAGGGACGCTCTAGTCCAACAGCGGATGTTTTCCAGACAGACTGATATGTTATTCAGTTAAGTGGATATTAAACGCGCACTGTTAGGTGCTAACCGCTAATCATTACGTACGTTCAGTCAATTGGACTATATTTATCGACGTATTCTGCGAAATAGTTTCGATGTGATGAAGTGGTGTTTGAAGTATTGATCGAAACGAATCCCGGTCAAATATGCAGACGAGTTTTGAAAAACGCGACGTATGAAGAGGTCGTTTTGAACTACTAAAAGTGTACATCCAATTAAATAACTCTGCAACTACATAAAATAGTAACGATTTTTTTACCTTCGAAAAGAGATTCAACTCTACTCTATAATTGTACCGCTGAACTTTTTTAAGTAAAACGATAATCTTACTTATATTATAAATGCGAAAGTTTAGATAAATGTTTGTAAGAATTTGCAGACTGAACTGCTGAACGGATATCGGTGAAATTTGGTTTAGACCTAGAAAATAGTCTGGAAGAACACACACTGCTACTTAGTTTTTAGAGTCGCGGGCAAATCCTAGTATGTAGAGTAAAATAACATTTACTACAGGTCACCAATGTAAAATTGTAGTTCAAGATTGCATTTAATGAAACAACTGGTCCTAATAACAATTTTTTAACCGTCTATAGTGTGGAACGATGGTTTAACCGTTTATTTAAGAGAATACAGTAAACGTAAATAATAATTGCTTCTGAGTTCACTGGACGATAACCAATCAATCACTAGTAATATAGCAAATAAGTATTAATTTGTATTTGTGCGATTGTGTGTGCTTTACTTGAAACAAAAGAACGACATACCCCGACATTTGTTTCAGTTCCTCTAAATGAACTACCACGACTTTTACAATATCATTGTAAAAGTAGATATACTGCTTCATCATCATCATCATCACCAGCTCACTATACGTCCCCACCGAGGGGCTCGGAGC